>OZ026621.1:54555370-54590370 GCA_964020975.1 Hermodice carunculata
CTTGTAAAAGGTCACCACGACTATAAAGTTGATAGAGGTAAGCAGTTAGTGGTGGGCTTTGCACACTTAATTTTATTGCAATGTGAATAAAATATTACATTTTTATTATGGAGAAAAATTCCCAATTGTGTGCAAAGTACTGGTGGTCCCACCTGTTGTATTTTATGAGAATTTGCCGAAGAGCTGGTAAACTATTCACTTCATTATTTTCACAATGAGCTACTTTTACATTACAAAAATTAAAGGAAAGATATCTTGGATCAAGTCTCATAATCTGTTTTTAAATGGATGACCTTGACCTAATTGTGAAGATCACCAGGCAACAAATATATGTGAAAATCTTCTGAATGTTTTAACATCTTAAATTTTCATGGATCATGATGAAATTTGGTTGGATGGTAGGGAAGGTCAAAATCTCGAGCAATAATGATACTGGTGGCAACACCTATGGTTGTACGGAAATTATAAATCACAATGTATTCAAATTTATATACTTTTATATGATCATTTGTCACAAGTGAAGTCACATGTGCAATAAGCAGAAGTCATAACTGAACTTATCATTTGTCACATTCAAATGGACCCATGTAACAACATTTCATTTAAGGTGGCGATCTAGTGAACGCATATGAACGGACATTGCTCACCATTTCTCGGGATTGTGAAAAATAGGCAACAGTAAACCATATAAAAGTATACCTTTTCTAAAAGCTGAATGTCTAGCGCAAACGAAGATACCACCTTTATTCAAATCTATCCAACAGCATTTATTTTATGAAGCCACAAAGTCAGACAATCGTTTGTGCCAACCCAAAGCCACTCCAGCGAAATTGGAAGGTCAACAGATTATCTGGTGACTACTTCCGTCCGCTTTACCGCTAGCGTAGATTCTTGGCCATCAAAACGTGTTTTGTATTGTCGATAACGCAAACGAGCCCTGTTTTAGGTCACGAAAGATATTTATAGTTGTGCCATGTACATGTACTTTGGGTGAAAGCTCTGCGAATGACGGTGAAACTACAAAACTATTCCCGTTATCAACAAACAAAAACACGTTTTTAGAGAAAATAAATAACTTATCATACATGCCAAGTCTGAACAGAATCGAGCCAGTGGATTTTTCCCCAATTTCGCTGGAAGTGGCCGTTTCTTCGTAAAAGTGAACCCGAGAAAACAGGCTATATCTCTCGGTCTGATGATCTTTGACCTTCGTCGGTCAATGCCGCCAAAATTATTCAAGACAGGTTCTATTTTTGAACTTCCGCGATAAGTACGACCTCCCTAGTTGTCTATCAATGTTCAAAACATGTAAAATATAATGATTTATAGCTTAAAATCACATATTCATAAGGAGGTACGTCTCCTGTCCTTTTAAATACCTTCGTGGAAATTTAGCACCATATGACGTTTTCGCGGAAGTAGGCGGAGTTACCCAGCGAGCATGCGTACTAGAACTTGAGAGAGCTGATTATGCAAATGTGCCAAAGATAACTGCTGCCGCAACAGCCATGAAAGTTGACGACAGCGAGGGATGAAGTGTACAGTACAACTAGGGTCGAATGAATCACACTATTCATGAAAACACCAAGCGATGAATAAGAATCTGTTTTAAATTACCCCGACATGTCTCATTGTTCTGCGATTTTCACAGGTTGTTTTGCTTGTTTACAACAAGTTCCAGCCAAACAGGCTTCATTCAGGCTGGCGGACGGGTTTTCGTATCACACAGACTTGAAACGCTAACCAAGAAACTAATAAACCGAACTTCAATGTTGACGAACGGTGCATATAGCCCAATGAAACCCGAAAATGGGATGGAGCAGGGGCAGGGGCAGAGGCAGAGGCTCTGGTCACACTTGATTCACTGTCCAAGGAAATATCCAGTGCACGCATACATTTTTCAGTTAACTTTTATTTTTTTTTATGCGTTGCTGATAAATGAGTTTTCCCGTCGTCGTCATCGAGACTGTCCGATTCAGATTCGGTGCCGGTGGATGTGGATGGCACAACCGCTGAAACTAAAAGCTGGGGCCTAGGCTCTTCAGGCCACGTTTGGTATTATGAGCCCTTGTCACTATCGGCAAGTTTTGTCCTGATATCCGTGTCCATTCGTACAATATTGTTTTTGCTTTTGCGACCCTTTTTCCTTTTTCTTTTGATGGGTACGGAGGAACCGCTTTGAAGTTGTGTTGGAGTCAGACCGTGACCCCCTGACCTCGCTAGATATGTATCAGTGTGGACGCATCACAGGTCACGTGACCCAACAAACCGGCACGTTCAGTGGCAGCTCTGTTTACACTCCAGTTTGGTACGTCCGCGTCAGGAAAAACAACGACTTTAATGTCAATGTAAAAAGTATTTAGCAACAATACAATGCGTAACTTAAAGTAAACTTGTTAACAGACCAGAAAATGTAAAAAGTGAAACATCGTTGATTTTTATGTTGTTCACTAGATCGCTACCTTCAGTGATAATCTATATTCCGAAAGTCCGAAACCTTTCTCGACCAATCAGAATCCAGGATTTCGGGGTCATTGAGTGCAAAGTGCCTCAAAAGTCTTATTTTCATGCTACTGAGATATCTTAGCTATATATATATATATATGTATATATATATATATATATATATATATATGTATATATATATATATTTATATATATATATGTGTATATATATATATATATATATATATATATATATATATATATATATATATATATATATACACATTTAAGATAAAGAATTAAAATTAAAATTAAAATTCGGAAATAATGGTTTGAAGGTCACTGGCACCAGAAGACTCATTTATGAAATATAGAAAAATAATGCCTCCGGCTGTTCCATGGTAACAAATTAAACTGATGTCAAAGGAGGTAATGTGTAAAAGGGGAAATAACATCCATTTTCATTATGTTTCAACAAACGTCCAAGTTACCTAAGGCCTAACAACAAATATATGTGTGTGTGTGTGTGTGTGTGTGTGTGTTGTGTGTGTTGTGTGTGTGTGTATGTGTGGTTTCGATAACCCACCAATCCCACTGAAAAGGCCCAAGTCCGGATCCTAAATAATTTTTATGAAACATAAATAAAAAAGTTTCAATCCGCCCTCCCCTTATAAAAATGATTGCCGCTAGACTGACGATGGATTTTCTGCAAGGAGAACGAATTAACGTTTTGCCATGGCCAGCCTTCTCACCTGATATCAATCCCATTGAGCATCTTTGGGACTACCATGACCAGCGTGTTCGGAGACGGGATCCAGCGCCCGCCAACAGCCAGCAGCTTCGCCAGGCTCTTCAAGAAGAGTGGGATCATGTGCCCCAGCAGATGGTGCAGTGGCTAGTGTCATCCATGCGCCGACGTTGCATAGCAGTTACAGATAATAATAATAACCACACACAAATCCTTACTTTGTAATATAGACGGCTTCTTGTAATATACTTGGACGCATCATGGAATAAACCCCGTTCCATTGATGCTGTAAAGGGGTAGTTTTCCGAATAAATTATTATTATATTATTATTATTAGCAGTTACAGATGCTGATGGTGGTCACACACAGTATTAGTGGACATGCCAATTTGTGAACTTTACAAATCAATGTTGCCCTGCATATTGCCAGCTGGTCGTGCCCTCGTTGACAGTTTCAAGTTTTTGTTTTTCACATGTTATGCCAAAAAGACTGGAGAATACGGATCTAATTTGTTTCTGTGATATGAAAGTAACAATAAATATTTAAGTTAAAACGTTTAAGGGTTGCGTTATTTGTTTGGTTCAGTATAGAAAGTGGCTGTTGGATGCCGGTATTTTCCAGTAAAGTCAACTCAAACACAGCATTTGATTTCAACTTGTCTGGAGTGGAGGGTTAACTTGGGCTGGGGAAAGAGTACAGCTGTGTTGTGATGATGCAAAGTGGACAGTTTGTCCCCATGAATGGACATGCCCTGCACTTGAAATGAAGCATTGTTTCAGGTTGTGTTTGTCTCACCTTGCCAGACAGAACCTTTGTGTTTGGTGACCTGAGGCCCAGTGGCCAAGAATCAGGGTGTAGATGAAAACAGACTTTTGTACTGTGTGAAAATGAGTTTCCCTCCCTTAATATATGTAGCCCAAAGACAGTGACAGCTACGACACTACTAGGACATTCTCTACAGTGACAGATCTGTAGTTAGGTGACTGGAGTCTTTCACTTCAGTTGCATAGCCAAGGTTGTTTGGTGAAACAGCGTAGCCATAGCCCCAGTTGAAAGATTTAATCGAGAAAGTGGCCGTCATTTTGCAGAAAAGTCAACCCCAAAACAGTATTGTATTTCAACTTGTCTGTAGGGTAACTTGGCCCAGGAAAACAGCATAGCAACGCAAAGTTCAATAAGGTATAGCCAGGGTTGTTCGATGATCGTTATCGTAATATTTTGCTAGGTTTTAGGTGTCCTGTCTCCGAGTTACCAGGTCGTTAAAGTATTTTCAAAACATGACTTACTATCTTAACTTTAATGTACCTGAATTGATATGTCTGAAGCAGTTCTCATCGTCAGCTACAAATGCAAATCATGCAACATTTTAAACATAATTATACGCATTGCAGGGCAGTCACACAAAATACAACTGATTTGGAAACCAAAGTGAATCCCAGTCACAGCATATATCATATCATTAGTGATGGTCTGAAATATTTGCAAAATATATACTTTTGGTTTCACATACTATAACCCTCCCCCCCCCCCCTCCAAGATTGTCCAAATACTACTATCCTCATTTCCAAACCATTGAACACGGAATCCACAAATTTCAAAATGGCAGCCAAGTTTGTGGGTTAGTCCCAATTTGATATTTTGAAGAAGTAGTATCCTAAATATGTGTGTGATTAGTGTTAATGTAAAATATACAATGGGACTTTTCCAGTGTGAGCATTTCCTAAAAAATGGAAATACAACGCCTTGAAATTAGCAGTGAATGTTGGCGGTGGTGGGCCCCAGAATAGGAATATTGTAACAGACACTGTGACGCCCCCAGGCTATGAATTAAGTAGCAGCACAAATCAAACCTGCCAAGCCTCTGTGCTGAATAAAAGATGGAGTTTAGGGGAGAAGGTTGCAGATAGTGGATACAGGTCCGAAAGTACAGGCAGGTTTTTATATGAGTGATAAAAACTACAACTAATAATAAACCCCTAAAACATCTGGTCATGGATTACTTTTGCCCTTATTTCAATTTCTTTTAAACAAAGCGTTTCTAAGTTGGTAAAGAACCGCAATTTACAGCCTAAAAACGGATCAGTGACGTTCGTTTCTGGATTTCATGAAAGTATTTTATGGTTGTAAATGTACAACTCGTACAAACGACAACAGTCCTTATCAAATAAATTTAAGGAGCTACTGTTGTAAAAGCTTATGTCCAAATGCTCCGATGTATAGACTAATAATATCACAGAAGAAGTAGAAACTCGATGATTCGCTCTGGATAAAAGTAGCAGGGCCTACGGCAGGATATTTGGGGGGGGGGGAGGGGTAGGTAAGTCACAAAATAGTGTCATATCTTGACAAGGGGTTACAAAATTTCACCACCTCCGTGGATATAAGACATACATGTAAGGGAGTCACAAAATCAGTAAGTTCAGAACGATGCATCAAGAACCAGCATTTCAAACCAAAAATTCCCAATTTTCCGGGGAGCAACTCAGGCCCCCTTTCAATTCAACATAAGGGCAGGTTACAACCTTCTGAAAACTCAGTTTTGGGCCTTTCCGTATTCTTCTTCTTCTTGTTGTTATTGTTATTGTTATTGTTATTATTGTTGTTATTGTTATTATTATTATTATTATTATTATTATTATTATTATTATTATTATTATTATCATCTGGATTTTGCAATTAAGTTACTAATTCTCACATGCTTATTTGGCAGAAACACATACGTTGCACTCAAATATGTGTTTCTGCCAAATAATTATCTGGATACGCGCTTCTGTCAACTCATTAAGATCAAAATTTGGGAGATACGCGTTTTCACCATTCTTGAAACAGCAGAAGGGCTCACCTTTTGGGGCTGATGACTTTGTCCGATAAAATAGTGTACCCAAAGAATGAGTTTTATGGGGATACTCAATTTTGTTTAATTGTTCACATATACGACACTGACCAAATCACGGTAGCACAATGCATAATCAAATGAATATGTGGATCATCAAAATGTCTTTTCATGAAAGGGGGAAACAAAAGCTGCAACCATCTGAGAAAGCGAGGGAGAGGGAGGGTCACAAAGCAAGAAAAAGGAGAATATTTGCTTGCATCAACATCCACCATCTCATGCATAAATTCCATCATGCTCCTCCGCTGACCCCGGGTTCATTTTCAGATTAACATAATCACACATGGTAAGGCATAAAGACTGGTGACCGTAAACACAAATAGATAACAGATAGGATCCCAAATCAAATAAGATGGTCAAGTATCTTATTTGTACCTGACGTCCCTGGACATGAGATTCAGTGGTTTTATTCTTTGTATGGGCCAACTCTCTTGCCGTCACCAGTATTGATGCCCTACCATTTGTGATAATGCAACCCAAAACTTGGTTTCTTTGCCTTTTCGCAACGTTTTTATCTTTTACGTATCTAATTATTGTGACTATTACAACGCATAAAAGATAAATGCGGGTCCATGCTCAAAAGGTCTCTTCATGAGAGAAAGGGTAGCAAAAGCGGCTGCATTTATCGGAGAAGACGGGGGGGGGGGGAAGGGTATAATACCTCTATATCCCTATAAAAGGTTTGAGGGGGCCACCAATACACCGAGGCATGGTCATCCCAATATTTCGAACGCTCTACCACCCGCACCCCGGTAAATAACGGAAAAGGCTTAGAAGTTATTAGTGTTAGTGAAAGGAAAATTTGACTCTTTTTCCTAGTGCGTTAAATATATATTTGAAGATCATACATTTTGCACTCCAAACCGTTAATTTCCTAATTAGGCCTGATGTGCATGTTGAATATAGGCCTGTCCCTTTACAACAGCAGCGTGTTCTTCCTCCAAGGAGGGGCGCAAGCTAAGAAAATTTCATGTAATTGTTCGCGCCACAGGCGGGAAGTCGTCCTGGGGAGTCGGGTGGGCATGTCCCTCCCCTGGAAAATGTGGAAAAAGTTATTTTAATTTAGTGCCTTCTGGTGCACTTTGCATGTACATGTTTTCACAAAATCCGATTTTATTGGTCAAACTTGGTGGGGATGTACCTCGGGTGGGTCTCTTCCACGTTGGTTCTAATAGTCATGCTCCAGCGATTTTTGCATTTTTATTAATATTTTATTTTTTGGTTAATTTTTTCGCAAGATATTAAAAAATCACCAAAACCGCTTGGCCTTTTTTCCTTCAAAATTGCATTTGGGACACTTCTTGGGGCGCCTAGACCTTCATTTCTTCTACAAAATCCAAATATTGTCGAGAGATATTCATACATTTAATATTAAAAAAGTCCATATAACATGCACTAAATGCGCAATCATATGTTTTCATGAATTTCTGAACATTGACAGTTATCTCCATATTGACATGTGAATGTGCCTTTAAATCATTTAGAGGTATCAATAGGCAAGGTCAAGAACAGAAGGTACAAGAACTGCCTAAAAGAGGGCACTGCAGTCAGTAGAGGGCTAGGGTTGTGTATTCCCATTGCTTCACATTGTAATTTGCAACTTAATAACTTGAAAAGTACTGCAGATAGAGACACTAAATTTCAGACAGTAAATCTTGATGCATAACTAAATACCTCACAAAAATCATATAACCACAGCTACAAAAGTGATTAGTTAATTTTAGGGTTGCTTTAACATACAAACTAATGGGAATACACAGCTCTAGCCCTCCAAATGTTTGTGTATTCAGTTGTGTATTGGGGCAAATACACAGCTTGGAGCTAATTATGACGTTTTCTATTCAAACATGAAGACATTTGCAATATATGATAAAACGATTATATATAATGTATTATGTTACTTAATCAAAATCATGGTATTTCATTCTGTGTACCAATATACCAGACTGGGTGCAACCAGGGTTGATGGGATTAAAGGAGCATACTAGTTAAGAATTACACTACACGTTACCTTTCTAAAAAAAATAAAGGAAAAAGAAAAGAAAAAAGGAAAGAAAAAAAAAGCAAAATATGAAATATTTTCGCCTTAATTTGCAGCATTCTCTTTGTAACTTAGAAATGAATGAAATGCATTGCATGCCGATTGTATTGTTTACCTATTACCAAGGATGGTCTGATGTCATGACGCAAGTGCTTTGTTATTATTACCTAGCCTTGCATCATAGGGCACTTGCGTCACTCATGTTTCAGTTTCAAAGGGAAAGAACGTGCGGTCAGGTGTAACATATGTATTGGTTTACGCCTATACTTAATTATGGCGTAACGCGCGCGCGCGCGCACACACACACACACACACACACACACACACACACACACACACACACACACACACACAAATGCTTTCTGAAAATGCTATTTGCTTATGTGTGTTTACGTATGTCTGCACTGGTCTGCATCTTTACGTCTTTTGTGGCGTGCAGTATACAAGTTATAGATGGCGAGCGCCAAACGTACATTGTGTGAAGCCAGACCATTTCACCGGTCAGGACACACAATCATGCCATTGTGCAAAATTTTTCACGACTTTTGAACCATCAGAGGAACTAAATTTATTAAAACATCTGGAATAAAATAACGTTGTTGCTAGTCACATTACTTTCTTCTGTATATTAAGTTTGAGTAAACATTCAGATGTGATAATGGTAGTGTCAGCATTGATATACGCCATCTTGTTTATCCACACATTGTTTGTAAATTGTACACAATGCGCTAAGGTACGAGTACGAAAGGTCATCTGTTCCATTGATTATACAACATAAGTAGTTGTAGTGCATGATAGATAAAGGTATAAATGATACAATTAAAATCGCAATCTCCTTTGAAAGTTAATTTTGAACCATTGTTGTTCAAATCAGAACTGGACATCAAACAAAAGAAGCATTTTCCCAGCATGCATGTACAAGCATACATTGTGCTTGGTAGAGTTTCGCTATTCAGGAAATTCCCGAAAGAGAGAATGCATTGAGTTTATGATTAAAATTTAACGTAAAAAAAATAAAAAGGATCTTTTTATCTTTTTAGATGTAAAAGTTCGTCAAAATTTGTCTGTCCTTCGACAAAGATTTTTGTATTATATTTCTATGTTTCGAAGGTGAAAAAGTGGGCAAGTCATCTGAAATTTAAAGCTTAAACAATATATTACAAAAAATTAAATCATCAACTCTATCGATTTTAAATAATTTTTGTTTAAAAACCCAGAATTTTTTGCCTTCATAAATCACGTTTTTTGTTCTTTTGGACAAATCTAGACAGGTTCAAAAATTTGAATGAATATACTAACGAACAGTCAGACTGACGGACAGAATCATGGACAGACGGATGGACCGACCAACAGACGGATAGATGGACCATTTTCAAACTTTTCACAAAAGAGCGATAATCAATACACGGATGTCCTTTGTGGCTCTTTGTTGAAAGAATACAAGATACAGTGGAGTGGTCTTTACTTTGAGAGACCATCCCTAAGGCAGGTCGAAAAGTGGTCACATAAAGCAGGTGGTTTCTGAATGGCGGTTCACGTTAATATAGCACTTGGTGCCCGATAAATGTGGCCTTAACAGGCCAGAGGTCTTAAATTGGAGTGGCCTATGAAAAGAGGGACTTCTGTAATGCATATGTCCTACGAAAGAGAAAGAGCTAAACACACACACACACAAACACACACACACAAACACACACACACACACACACACACACACACACACATATTTACATAAACCAATGGTCTAATTTCCACATATTTATCAGAGGAAAGAAAATGATTGTATGAAGAGTGAAAAAAATCATCAAATGTACGTATTCGGTGTATCTAAGTCTTATCATCAGAGAAGGTCTTATCAGTGTTGATATGTTACACTCTTATAGTTATATGTATTAGATTGATTGTTTTGTTTTAAATATATTTTATTCCATAAAAGAAAACAATTGGGGAGAGGGGCCAGGCCCTATGTTAACCCCTCTAGCAGAAGAAGGACAATTGCACAGGACAGACGGAACATCACTAGGCCTGATGCAATGCTCTCATTACATGGTGTTCATGATTTATTATTAGTGAAATGTCAATAATAAATAGAACATTGCGCTAAGCTAACAGATTCAAGTAGGACATAGCACACGAAGCGGGACAGACAGCGGGACTTTTACAATATAGTATAAAATATACTGTGTGATAAATAAACCGTAGAAATTCAGGGTTACAAAGTTAAATATAAAACATTCAAATCATGTGATGGAACCGGACTGAAAACGCTTAGTTTTTGTAATGTTAGTCGTGGACAGCCAAAAAAATTTTCTTCTTCTCGAAACTGCAGCCTGAAGCACCATATGATTTTTTTTTTCAAGATTGAAGGGGGCATAAGTTGTTACAATTCTGTGGAGATCATCTCTGAGAATGATATGAAAGGGACAAACAAAACAATAATGCCAAACGTTCTCAGCACCTTGCCCACATCGACACTCAGGAGTATCATAAGCGCCTGTCTCAAATAGATGTGTATTCAGTTGGCAGCAGCCCATTGGTAATCTTGCACGGATAACTGCTGGAAATCTTTTGTCCACATAAGGTAATTCCATCTGTTTGACCGGTAGAGGAACACTTGAATTAATCTTATTTTTGAACTGGGACAAAGATTTTGAATTTCGTACTTCGGAGGGCAATTGATTCCAAAGTCTAGTAGTTGCAGGGAAGAATAAGTTATCAAATAGTTCTGTTCTCGCTCTAAAGTGTGATAAATCTGGGGATTGTCTCGTACCATATCGTCTATTAACGCTTGGGTCATCGGGAATAGTGTTACTAAGATATTCTGGAGCTAGATTATTTTTTTTAAATTTTGTACACACACACACACACACACACACACACACACACACACACACACACACACACACACACACACACACACATATATATATATATATATATATATATATATATATATATATATATATATATATATATATTAACTTACTTATTTCTCAACGCTTTTTCAATGTTAGAACACCAGTTTCCTCATACAGCATTTGGTGTGGAGCGCATGTCACCAGAAATGACACGGGCACCACCCAACTGAATTTTTCCAAGTTCATTGCATCAGCCTGAGCACAGCCATCCCAGACAGCAGAACCGTATTCAATTAAAGGTCGAATAAATGATGTATAGATACTTCCTAGCGTTTTTCTGTCAAGGGTATACTGTAGTGTGTTAAAAATATTGAGCTATTTAGTGGCTTTGATGACTATAGTATTGATGTGTTCCTTCCACCGAAGGTCAGATCGGAGTACAAGCCCTAAATATTTGTGCTCGTCAATATTTTCTAGCTGGTGGCCTTGAAATACTAAAGGAGGAGGATTTACTGGGTTCCTTTTTCGAGATACTAGCATAACATCTGTTTTCAGAGCATTAAAAGTGACCAAGCAATAAGAAGACCAAGATGAAATAGAAGAAAGTTCATTGTTTACCATGGCTGCCGTTAAATTTGGATTGTCAACAGTGAGAAACCAGGAAGTGTCATCTGCAAACAGTTTTATATTTGACAGGACAATATCCAAAATATCATTTTTGGAAATCAAAAATAAAAGAGGACCCAGAACAAGGTCCTGTGAGACACCAGCATTTATAGTGCCCCAATCACATGCCTGGCCGTTCAGTACGACGCACTGTTGGCGATTAAACAAATAATTTAAAAACCAATTGAGCAAATAACCCGATATACCATTGCGTTTCAATTTGTGTAATAAACCTTTGTGCCAAACTCGATCGAATGCTTTGCATATATCAAGAAAAACAATTCGTACTTCTTTCTGTAGATCAATTGCAAGGCAGAGTTCATGATACAGGAAAGAAGCTGGTTGACTGTCGAGTCGCCAAGTATAAAACCGGACTGGTTAGCAGCCAAAATGTAATTATCCCTGAAGAAATTAAAGACATGTTTCAAAATGACTTTCTTAAATACTTTCCCGACACAACTTACAAGAAAGATAGGACGATAATTGTTTCCCATTTCAGCTAGGCGACTGGTGCCAAAGGTTGCAGGTTCGAGTCTCGCTCGTTCCGAACATAAAATAAAGTAGGGTCGCCCGTTTTTGTATAATGGGGTGACATGTGCTTGCTTCAATAAGCTGTGAACAGCTTGAAGCTGTAACGAAACATTGAATAATTCTGGAGTTGGCTCTTTGCATTCTAAAGTCATTGCACATTGTGCTCATAGCAAATTTTTAAACGGTGGTGGTGGTGATGATGATGATGATGATGATGATGATGATGATGATGATGATGATGATCATCATCATCATCATCATCATCATCATGAAGAAGAAGAAAAAGAATAAAAAAAAGTGTGATTGTACCATATATAAACGGAATTTATTTCAAGAAGGACTACAGATTCTTCATAAAGAAGAGGTGTATCCACACGTTGTGCTTCATGAGTTCAATTCCCACGTGGTGCTCTAGTAGTTCAATTCCTATGCTCTGCTCTAGGAGTTTAAGTTGTTAACTTTAAAAAATAAGAAACGGAACATAAAAAGCTGCTTAATTCATCATGGCCCCAGAAGATCCACCAGGAAATATATCGACGTGATCCCGTGTGTATCTTGCCTTGGTCTTGACTACTGGCAATTCTGCAGATCGCTTGCTGTGTGATATTCCACCAACATCAGTCCCTTTCTCTAAAACTACACGAAGTAGACAATAAATCCCATTAGCATGTAGGATAAGAATGAGTAATCTATTTCCCTTCTTCAGACTAAAGATTTTCTGATAAAAAATCCATGTATCCCATTTGCTAACATAACTATATCATGTAGTCCTTAGAGCACAAATGCAGATATTTTCAATATATAATTCGACATGCCAAGTTCTTTGATAAGTTTTTCAGGGTCACATTTCGCCATTTTGCAATTCAACTAGTCTATCTCATTTTAAAATCAATGAAAATGTCAACGAGTTTTCTTTCAAACCTACCATTGGTGAGCTGCTGCTCCCTCGTGGCATGATTGCTCTGTGTCTTTGCCGAAGGCTTGGCAGCTGTTTTCAAGACAGAAAATAAAATCTTTGTTATCTTTGAGGACATCAGTCGACATATACATGTACATATATTTATACCCGGTACACACACACACACACACACACACACACACACACACACACACACACACACACACACGCACACACACACATACATACATATACATACATATATATATACATACATATATTCATATATATATACATACACACACAAACACACACACACACACACACACACACACACATATATATATATATATATATATATATATATATATATATATATATATATATGCATGTATATACGCATGGGCATACGTGTGAGCGTGATGACACTCTATTCTAGGCAATGACGTCCGAAGGAATCTTGTAGGCTAAAATTCCCGAATGAAGTGCTATCTGTTCTTACGCAAATATTTTGAATTTGAACACAAACATCGCACAGTACATTAAAAGCAGCTAAAAAGAAAAATCCGGGTCTCGTAGCTTATGTTGTATCAGA
Source organism: Hermodice carunculata (assembly GCA_964020975.1). Taxonomy (NCBI): domain Eukaryota; kingdom Metazoa; phylum Annelida; class Polychaeta; order Eunicida; family Amphinomidae; genus Hermodice; species Hermodice carunculata. The sequence continues at coordinate 54,569,046 of OZ026621.1, forward strand.
GAGATATAGAAATTCTCCGACCGTGACCTATTTCACTTCTCTCGGGTCACTCTTGTGCTTTCCCGTTACTTTATACCGCAAGCTGTTCGGAGGTGCACCCTGAAGGAAGAACGACAGATGATCGTCCCTCCCCCCGCCCCGCCTTATTTCAAAAGGGGGAAAAGAGGAACAAGAACGTAGAAGTTGCTGTTCAACTTTCACTCAAGAACTGTTCATACTTCAAAAATATGTTTCAATACGGTCAGCAGAAGGAAAATCATACATGCAATATTTAACTCAAGAAGCAAGTTAAAGTGCAGTATACATCTCGTGGATATGCTTGGCACTGGTCACAATCTGTGAAGCTTAAAGAGTAAAATGAGTTAAATGTCCGAGGAGAACATGACACAAATAAATCGATGCCGTTGTTTCACGGGCCGGACCATTGTGTCCAGTAGTGGCACGTATCGTAATTCCCTCACAGGAAGGAAACCGTTCGGGCTTCTCGAAGTAAACATAAAGCAAACACTTTTGGAAAATTACGCTTCTTAAAGAGTCTGCAAGCGAAAGTTGAAAGTACTAGTTTTTGGGTAATATTGAATTGTATTTTTTTGGGGGGGGGCGCAACAGAACATCATTCATATATTCAGCTATATAAGCATTGCTTTTTTGAAAGGCAACATGTAGATTTCTATTCTTTTCTTTCATTTTTTTTCTTTTCTTTGTTTTTTCTTTTTTTCTTTCTTTCTTTCTTTCTTTCTTTCTTTCTTTCTTTCGTTCTTTCTTTTTCTTTCTTTCTTTCTTTCTTTGTCTCTTTATTTCTTTCTTTCTTCCTCTTTTCTTTCTCTCTCTTTCTGACTGTTTCCCCTTCCTTTTTTCTTTCTTTCTTTCTTGCTTTCTTTCTTTCTTTCTTCTTTTCTTCTTTCATATGCTTTTGTAATGTTGCAAAACATTCCGCTTACTTCCATTGATACGAGGTTGTATATAACTGCCTGTTACACGTTAGCACAAAACCTTTATTTTTACCATTTCAGTGACCAGTATGTTGGTTTGAAACTGGAGGGAAACAGGGTACCAGCGAAACTTTTTTATGACCACAAATTACTTAGTTAACTCGTTCACTGCCAACTACAACTAAAGTTTAACTGCTGAAGACCACGGCAACTACTGTAAATGATAACAAAAAACAAAAACAAAAAATGATAACAAAAAACTACGAGTCTCAAATTTCTTGTGGAAAGACCTTTCATTCAATTTTATATGCCGACATGCTCATATTTCCAGAAAAAAATAATGGTCTACATCTACAGATTTCCTCGAGACGCTGTAGACGCAGCGCCTCAAAGAGCGTCGAGGAGAAGCTGTTGATTCGGTCCACAATTAAGACAAAAATGAAAAAGACAATGCCACTAATTTAAAGTTGTAAAGTTGCGAATTTCTTGTACGTATGTAAAGTATATGCGCGAGAAAGACTCACTCAAATTCATTGATTCATTTCCCATAGCGTCATGGGTCACTGGGGGCCAGAGGCCTGGTGAACGCGAAGCAATTGAGGGCTGCTGCAATCATGCCACTTTAGTTAACTTCTATGTACAATTCGTATATTTTCACAATTTATGTCATGGTAAGTGCAATTACTCAATTTGAGTAGCAGGTTGCTATGTTTCTATAGTTATTTGATGATTAAAATCTGTCTTGACCAGCTTCATTTAACTCCTGAATATATTCCTGAAGAAAGGCAGGGTTGCTCGCGCAGGCTGGATCTTAAACTCAATGTGACGACAGTCAGGACGAAATAATTAAGTGAAACATTTACATGCTACGCGTAAGCAGGACGTTCGCGTAAGGTAAATTATAACTCTCTATTGTCACATGAAAGAACATAAATAGTGTAATCTTCCCATACCATATCTTCAAATACATTCTTTGTCAAAAATTTGAAAGATTCCCTGAAAAGTAAAGAAGTAATCTTTTAGTTAGAACGATCAAAAAATCTTGGATAAACATTGCAGGTACGCACATAATGTCGTTCATTCTTCTTATCATAACTGTTGATTATTTCGTATAATTTTTCCTGTATATAATACACAATTTATGATAAATGGTGTGTTTAAATTAGCAATAGTGTTTAGCACCATCCATTCATTCATAAAATCATGAAATTGCGTTCGAATTTTGTCACACCCCTTTTTGACAATGGAAACTAATTAACCGTCCACAAATGAACCTCTTTCCAAGGTTTTACAAAATTTGAATGTCAAAATCTAAACCGGTTTCTGTACCATTACGTGAAGACTGCACAATGAAAGCACGGACCACGTCAACGTAGAGTTAATGATTGCAAACAATAATGCCTAACTCGCTACCTTTGTTCATTTCCACCCTACAAAAGTATACACGTACCAGAAATCTGCATCAAGACAAGAATCAATAGGCCCAGATGCAGGACGGTGCTGAAGCGTTCCATCGTCTCTCTTGTATACTGTGTTTATTCAAGCAGCACGCATACTTTTATACTCGGAAATATGTGAATCATTGTATTGTACAGCCATTCCAAACGTTACACAATGTCTTTTGCTGATCAAAGGTGTTATTTTTCTTCCTCCTTTGGTAGACATAACTTCATGTTCAGATGCAAGCAGACCTATACTAGAAAAGGAAATTTACTTCAAAGCAAATCTGTCTGTGTGCCTTCAAAAGTTTTAAATATCAAATGCCACAACTTTTATCCTTTCGTACTTCACATAACATTAAGGTTATGGCTGGATGCAAATTTCAAAGTCCAAATGACATTGACCTAAGACCTTTATAGGTCACATGAACATTGCGCACTGTTACAATACCTACAATTTAAGCCCAACATGAACCAAATCAGATAAAAATTGACCAAGTTGTGGCAAAATGAAACTTTCAAAGGGCCAAATGACCTTGACCTTTGCCCTTTGCCCTTTTGAGGTAACATGTTATTATGAAAATGTGCAGTGTTGCAATACCTACAATTTGAGTCCAAAATGATTAGAATTGGATGGAAATTGGCCAAGTTACGACTGGATGAAACTTTCAAAGGTTCAAATGACCTTGACCTTTGACCTTTAGAGGCCACATGTAAGTTTCAAAAATGTGGACTGTCACGATTTGAGCTCAACATGATTAAAATAGGATAAAAATTGACCAAGTTATGGCTAGAAGAAAGCCACCATCGAAAGTTGCCCATGACCTTGAAATAACCTGTACCTGAAGTAAACCTTGACCTCAAAAAGGACATTTTGGCTTAAAATTGACCTTTGACGTTGACATGACCTTGACATTTGAGATGACCTTTGCCTTGCTTTGATCGAACTCCTTTACACTCGGAACCACATCTACTATAGTGCATAAGATATTGAAGATTTAAAACTTTAATCAGCCCTCATTTGCATAATTTTCAAAAGTATGACCTCTTATTATGAGAAGGCGAGATTTCATCTATAGAAGTATAATTGTGCCAAGTTTGGAGTTTCCACGTGTAATACTTTTCAAATGAAATGTTGGACAAATTTCCCTGTACAGAAAGAAAGAAAGAAAGAAAGAAAGAAAGAAAGAAAGAAAGAAAGAAAGAAAGAAAGAAGAAGAGAGAAATAAAGAACTAGAGTAGATTTGTTTTAAAGCAAATCTGTCTGTTTGCCTTCAAAAGTTGTAAATATTAAATGTTACAACTTTTGCCCTTTGGTACTTCGCATTCCATTAAGCTTATAGCTGAATGAAAATTTCAAAGTCCATATGACATTGACTTTTGAAGATCGCATGCAAATTTATAAAAAAAGTACAGTGTAACAATACCTACAATTTAAGCCCAACATGAACGAAATCAGACGAAAATTGACCAAGTTATGGCAAGATAAAACTTTCAAACGGCAAAATGACCTTCACCTTTGCCCTTTAGAGGTTACAGTTTCTTAAAAAAATGTGCAATGTTGCAATACCTACAACTTTAGTCTAACACGATTAGAATTGGATGGAAATTGGCTGAGTTATGACTGGATGAAACTTTAAAGGTCCAAAGGACATTGACGTTTGACCTTTAGAGGTCACATGTAAAATACAAAAATGTGCAGTGTTAGAATTGGTACAATTTGAGCCCAACATGATCTAAATTGGATAAAAATTGACCGAGTTATGGCTAGATGAAAATTTCAAAGGTCCAAATGACCTTGACCTCTGACCTTTACGGGTCACATGTAAATTACAAAAATGTGCAGGGTTAAAATGGCTACAATTTTAGTTCAACATGATCAAAATTGGATAAAAACTGACAGAGTTATTGCTAGAAGAACATTTTAAAGGTTCAGTTAACATATATCTTTGACCTTTATAGGTCACATGTAAATTACGAAAATGTGCAGTGTTACAATAGCTACAATTTGAGTCCAACATGGTCAAAATAAGATAAATATTGACAGAGTTATGACTGGATGAAAATTTGAAAGGTCCAAATGACCCTGACCTTTGACATTCAGAGGTCACATGTAAAATACAAAGACGTGCAGTGTTACAAACATATTAACTGGAGTTGGATTGGTTATATGTACCTATTATAGATTTGAAGCTATTCAAGATTTAAATTTTCAAAGGGCCATAATTTGCTTAATTTTGAAAGCCGTGGAACCTCTTTACAAAAACTCAAGACTTCATGTATGGAAGTATAATCATACCAAGTTTTGAGTTTCAACGTGCAATAGTTTTCAAATGAAATATCCGACAAGTTTGCTTGTACAGAAGGAAAGAAACAAAGAAAGAATAAATAAATAAATAAATAAAGAATTCATAGAAAAACGATATGTCTGTGTTGGCACACAGACACAATTAGATAACAGGCGCCTGAAGCCATCTGTAGGCCTTGTGGCGCGTTGTCTGCAACGGCCTTGTACCCCCGGCTTGTACCCGTAGTGGACATTGTAAAACCTGAAAGATGCAAAAGCTTTCTCAGCCGAATACACCTACCATGTTCCTCCGGAGGGAAAAACGAAAACATATTTCGCAGCACGCGCACATTTTGTAGAAGCAAAACCAGTCTCGGGCTTCTTATTTCTCTGCAACAATATGCGGCCTTTCAGGCCAGGTCAGGGTTTCATTTAAGCTAGTATGGTTGGGTCACTTCTCATTGAGCTGACAACATGATTCCTTGAACAAATCAGTGATATCTCGCGGGAAAAAGGCAACTGAACAGGTAGAGACCCAAGTAAACATTCAATAAAAATTTTGAACATATGCAAAATTTCATTACCGCTCTATTTGGTGCAAGTACCACGTATTCAACTTTCGTCCCTACATTCCCAGGGTAAGGAAATTCATCTCAAGACATCATTAATTATTTCGTATTTCTTGTTGTAATAAAACGTAAAACAACAAGTCACAATCTTGTCTCGCTCGCTTACAAAAAAAAACCTGAGATAGGCTTTTATTCTAAACGGCAAAAGCTCTGATGACGCCAATTTTAAATCAGTAGTTCTACAGTTGAAAGTAGCTATGGTCCATTTTTGTTCGTATTGGGGGCAAATTGCATTAATGGAAGTTATCGATATTGTGTGCAACCAAAAGTTGAATAACTCAAATCAACATTGCCTTGCTTTAAATTTAAATAAGTTATAAATGTAACTTTCTCACAATGATGCTACTCTATGAAAGGGTCTTCTGAATTTTTCATTAAGAAAGTGGTGGCGATTTCAAAAGCAAGTATTTATAAGCTACTTTATTATTTTACCAAATACTTTTAATCATTTTCTATTAAACTGTATATATATATATATATATATATATATATATATATATATATATATATATATATATATATATATATATATATATATATATATATATATATATATATATATATATTTATTTATAGATAGATTTTATGTAATTTTAATACCCTTTGACCTGATGTATGCTCCTCACTAGGGTATCTGATCGCCTGTTGATGATGTCGTAGAGATTAAAAATTGCTGACACTACATTAATATGAAACGTGCTATGACAGGCTCACCTGATGACGTTTAGCTAAGAGATTAATGTTCGCTGACACTACACTAATTTCAAATCTCAAATCTCAAACATGTTATAACACGTAATCCCTATGACACTGTTGTAACATCATTGTGGTCCTCACCAACATCTGATGACCACCTAATAAATAATATGAAATATACAAGGACCGGAAGTGTCCCCATTGTGCGGGTTTTACATTCTAGTCATATATGTTTATATATATGTTTATTAGATATATCTGCAAACATACATACACACATACATACATATTTACATTTTGTAAAATATGTTCAAATTGTATTTTTACACCGAGTTCTGCAGAAACAGATCAATGTAACTGCAGATCTCGATTTTGTATTTTGCCATACCCGTCAGACGGCAGGTCTATACAATAAAGTACTTCCTGTGTAATAATGTGAAGTTGATACTGCGCCTCCTCAGCCACGTATGTCTCTCCCCCTGGTGGATCTACTACTTCTGAACAAAACAGACATACGTGAATAGCTGTCTTCATTTGGCCTGTCGTCCGTTGCAATTGAACCCTGTCAACTGGTGTACTTTCATCTGCAAGGTAAAAGGTATTGGAAACTGGCTCCTGAAGAACTCATTAAAGAACTTAACATGTGGACATTAAAAATCTCTGTATTTTGCCCTAAGGACTAAATGATATGAATATGTTAGCAAAATGGATATATGAATTTCTGATCATAGAATCTGCAGTCTGAAGAAAAGAAATGGATTACTCATTCTTATCCTACATGCTGATGGGATACATTGCCTACTTCCTGTAGGTTTCCAGGGAGGGGCTGATGCTGGTGGAATATCACACATCAAGCGACCTGCAGAAGGGCAAGTAGTCAAGACCAGGGCAGGACTTACACGGGATAACGTCGCTGTTCTTCCAGCTGGTTCAGGCTTTGGGGGCCATGATGAATTAAGCAGCTTTTTATGTTTTGTTTCTTATTTTTTAGATTTAACTGAGAACAGAGCAGAGGAATTGAATTACCAAAGCACCACGTGGGAACTGAAGTCATGAAGCAAAACGTGTGGATACACCTCTTCTCTATGAAGTATCTGTAGTCCTTCTTTAAAAAATTTCCGTGTACCTATGTTAAAATCACGCTCTTTTTTCTTTTTGTACTTCTTTTTCTTTTTCTTGTTGTTGTTGTTGTTGTTGTTGTTCTTCTTCTTCTTCTTCTTCTTCTTCTTCTTCTTCTTCTTCTTCTTCTTCTTCTTCTTCTTCTTCTTCTTCTTCTTCTTCTTCTTCTTTTTCTTCTTCTTCTTCATCATCATCATCATCATCATCATCATCATCATCCTCATCATCATCATCCTCATCATCATCATCATCATCATCATCATCATCATCATCATCATCATCATCATCATCACACCTTTAAAAAAATTGCTTTCAGAACAAAGCGCAGTAACTTTAGAATTGAAAGAGCCACTTGAACTAAAGTTGGCATATAGAACTCTATCGTAGAGAGCTAAGATGCTATTCTATATCAGTGTTCTTGACCCAGTTTCAAGTTTACAGGGGTCAATTTTGTCACTGAAATGGCCTATATGATCTCTTGCTTGCCCTAAAATAAAATAGCAAGTGTTGGCTGCAGCTTGTAGCTAACCTTTCACGTTGATACCATTAATGCTTTCTGACTACCCGAGCATTTCCGGCAAGGATGCTCTTGAGGATTTGTAACAATAATCCTATATGGATAGTTATTTCAACATTTCAAACTAACAGCTTCTCCAGCAGCCTCAAGAAAGAAACAACACTACACGTATGATTGATTTCGATGCTTAATTCAGGTCATGCTTACTGAGCCCTTTAACTTTTCCAGTTGCAGTGGGACAGTAAATTGTCATGTTCTGTGGTTAAACGTTTCAATATTTTGTGAACCGTGAATCAACATTATCAATATTCGTGAATAGTGAACAAACTATTTGTCGTCAAAGTGTATCATCTTTTCAGAAAATTATCAAATGTAAAATTCATTCGGAAGTGAAGAAGTCGGATTTCTCCAATGAATCAAGAAAATACACTTGATTTTGCACCGTGAAAGCGCTATTTTTTTGTCATGATCTGCGCAGAAGACCCATCCCCACCCGATACAGTACAGTTATTTGTGTACATACATTCATATTGTCGGATCATTTATCTGCTTTGGAGGCAAAAGTGTTCCAGTCACAGACATTTTTGTGTTGCAAAATCAATAGCTTCTGGGACGATGTTTTTGATTGTGACTGGCCAGTACTCACCTTCCTTATATTAAGAATACTTGATCTCAATATGCATTTTTACTGCCACTGACTGGCGATGTACTTTCTTAGTTGCAATGTCTGGTACCAATGTCTGTGTTTATTGTGACTTGTTGGAGTGTTCCTTTCAAATCTACGGTCAATAAGACTTGGTATCGCTGTCCTTTTGGATTTACAAGTATCCTTTCAGAAAGTGCATACACTCGTGTTTGGGACGATTCCAGCATAATTTGCGAAATATCCTGAAGAAGCACAATGGTTACTGCAACGTCTGTTATTACCTGCTGATTTAATGGCTTCTTCTGTAAATTGTACCTGACACTGAGTGTCATGTTTGGTAAGAATGAACTTGACACATTTGTGTGAAGAGCTTTGTCAGATAGGAGAGAACCATATCACAAGTACATTTGTACATTATCTGTGGAGTAGTGGCATCAAGTCCATTATAGGGTGACATGCAGCCCATAAAATTTAATAAATGAGATGAGCTTTTGTCTCTACATCACAACAGAATTTATTGACACTCTCTTTATAACTGTCCAATCATGTTCAATATGATTTGTTGCATATAGTCCAAACTATATTTCAGTTATCAATTAGAAAAAGCACATGGACGCTGGGCAGTAGTTTGGCTGTTTTTATGATCTTATGCGTAACATCCCAGGTGACATGGGAAAAATATGTTGTTCCTATGAGACGCATTTAAAGGTTCCGTTGCTCACACTGATTCTTTTTGTAAATCGCATATCACATGTCAAGAAAAAAAATACCAATCTAGCAAGAATCTGGAGGGTTTTTACATGCATTGGATAATAAACCACATGCATTTTTTTCACACTGGCATTATAATACACGCACTTTATATCTGTCAATATTTACAAAATATGAGTAAACTTTATTTATAGGCAAGTGGGGAGTAACACCCTTTTTATTACCAAACTGTCAAAAATTAAGGTGAATCACTTTTGCACTCATATCCTATCTCACATTTGGGATATTAGATCGCATTAATTGGGATATGACTGATATATTGAAGATATGATGTTCCCATGTTAATATACTGCAGAAAGATCTTGATAGCGATGCATTGGTAAGGCAGGGATTGACTGTCGTAATTAAAGACATAATAAAAAAAGCGACTAAATACTGACGGTTTTGTTTCGGGGGTAGAAAATTCCAGTATATCTGTGTTGGCACACAGACATAATTATAAAAAAATAACTCGTTCATACTAAAGGACAGTTGAATAGAAAATGACCAATGTTTGTCGAGAAAGTTTAAATTTTAGTCTCCGGAACAGGAACAAACATCTGCTGGCTTTTTGAATAACCAAAGTGATATGTAAATTCCATTTTAGGTCGCTAGATAGGGTGACACCCAGGTGGTTGTGAAGATTCGCGTCTGCTGTGGGGATGCTTTGAAGATCGAGAGTTGAGTGTCTAGGTGATGTTGTTGCAAAATTCATTTTGTGGAGAAAAGGGCAGCCAGGACAACATTAAAAGTAACTTCAATTGCTAAATTCCATTAACCCTTTCCCCCTCAAACCGGCCAAAACCGGCTGGTGGTCAAATGTCGTCTGCGTCAGTGTTTTCAACTAATTTCAACAGTTATGAAAAACAATTTGACTGAGAAATGTACATGAGACTTATCAAGATCACATGCCCCAGGTCAACAGCTTTCCTTGGCATGGGTTGGGCACTTAGTGCCCAACCCATACCAAGGAAAGCTGTTGACTCAGTCTTTATTCAAGGGGGGAAGGGTTAAGTGCCAGTTACCGATACATATTGCCGTACGTAAGTCCATACGGAGTTAAATTTGAATATGGAATTGAACGTTTATTCCAGAACTTGTACATTCCATCATCTAAAAGTTCTACCCTACTTGCTACTGCCCAGCATATATGTGTCCAAATAATTATTTAAACTTGGTGTATAAGTAAAGGAGAATATAAACATGCATAAAGTCTTTATTAATTGATGTAATTAAACAAACAAACAGGAGAAAAAAGACAAAGGCAAAAAATAATGCAGCTGCTAAAAAGTAAAACATTTCACGAATAGTGGGAATTTAATGCTACATCAAATTGTTAATATATCCCTTTTTCAAAAAAACATTAAGATTAGCAATTTGTATATAGAATAAAAAGCAAACAAACAGAAAGGTGAATAAATATGCAAGTATTGAATGACTATGATGTCTTACCCGTATATCCCACAGCAACGACAAGTACGGAAGTTGCCGAATAAACATATACAACTTTTAATGAAAAACAATGAAAACGAAACAAGACAAAAATGAACAAGAAATGAGATATGCGAATATTTTGTTATAGAGTGCAATATTAGATTGGGTACACTGCAACAAATGAATACATTTCTGAATTAATGTATTCTCGGATCCGCCTACGCGTCATAAGCTGCTTATCAGCTGACTACTGTTGTTATGTAAATGAGCGGGCCCTGTGAAAACACGTTCCACATCGCATATAGTCCCATGTAAAATTAGACAGTTTGATCCAAAATTATATCCATGTTGTCGACCGCAAATCAACAAAATCAACAAAATATTTTTGAAGGCAGCATCATTTTGCCGAATTCTGTTACTGAATAAAAAATTGGAGAGATTTTGACGATCATAACTTGGGGTTTTAGCGCTGGTTTTCGGGTAATGTTTAGCATACATGTACATTGAATGGGTATCCACAGACGCTTTCAGGGAGATTCACTGAGTAAGGCAGGCATGTAAACTAAGATTCCCGGATGTGCGGATCCGAGAATATATAGAAATTTTAAAAAAATACTCACATACTCACTAAAGCAAACATAAATTTGTGTCTATATGTATAATACACACAGACACAGACACACACAGACACACAGACAGACACACAACACAGACACACACAGACACAAACACAGACAGACACACAGACACACAGACACATACATATATATACATATATATATGTATGTGTATATATATATATATATACATATATATATATATATATATATATATATATATATATATATATATATATATATATATATTAGTATATTGGAGACAGAAGACGATGTAGCCAAGGAAGAATAAGTCATCGAGCGGTGTAAGCCTTGGGGGCGGAAGCGCCGAAGGGCAAAAATGTCTGAACGCGAACAAGCCAGACGACGTATATTTCTGCTACAATCAACCATTCGATTGTTGGTCGCAACTGGTCAAAGTCTCACAACATCGCATAAACAGATTGACTCCGTTTGATGGTGTAAGCAAGGGAAATGCGTACAAGCAAATTTGTCACTTAGCAAATTGTACTTGTGAAACCTGTAAATGAAACTTGTTTTTGGAAGTACCTTTGGAAAACTCATCTATTATGGACAGCGTCACTAAGGCTTCCGTTTGATGATAGTAATACTGTATGGAGCCCCATAGATGGGGAAATAAAAGACATACATAAAACACAAAAAATCATAAAGTACATACAGCTATAGTAATGCAATAATGAGTTACTGTACACATAACCTTACAAATAGAATGGGGGACGGTGGCGGTGGTGGTGGTGGTGTTGGTAAAATACATTAATGACAGAAACAGAAAAATCATAAAGATCAGTAGCATAATAACAGCACCATAGCACATAAATTATAATCATACTCAAAGTCTCATAAGAAACTGGAAAATAAGATTGTCTACAAAGAAAATTTGTTTGTGTTTCGTCAAAAGTTGTAAATATGGCTGGATGAAAATTTTCAATGTCCAAACGACCATGGCATTTGACCTCTAGAGTTTACATGTGAAAAATCAAACAATGTACAGTGTTGCTATACCTACAATTTGAGCTCAATATGACTGAAATTGGATAAAAGTTGACGAAGTCATGGCCAGATGAAAATTTGAAAGGTTAAAAAGAGCTTTCCTTTACCCTTTAGAAGTCACATGTAAATGACAAAAAAGTACAGTTTGACAAAATCTTTAATTTAAACGCAACATGAACCAAATCAGATAAAAATTTACCAAGTTATGACTAGATCAAAATTTTAAAGGGCCGAATAACCTTAAGCTATGACTTTTAGAGATCATATTTAATTCCAGAAATATGCAGTGTTGCAACACCTACAAGTAGAGTCCAATACGATTACAATTGGATGCCAATTGACGAAGTTATGGCTGTATGAAACTTTCGAAGGTCCAAATTATCTTGAAATTTGACCATTAGAGGTCTTCTGTAAAAGACAAAAATATACAGAGTGACAATATCTACAATCTAATCCAAACCTGAACCTAATCAGATGAAAATTGACCAAGTTATGGCTATATAAAACTTTCGAATGTCCAAATGATCTTGATCTTTGACCTTTAGAGATTACATATAACAAAACAACAAAAATGTGCAGTATTGCAATACCTACAATTTTGGTCCAACATGGTCAGAATTGGATTGAAATTGAAAGAGTTATGGCTGGAAGAAACTTTGTAAGGTCCAAATGACGTTGACCTTTGACCTTTAAACGTTAGAGGTCACATGTCAGTTTCAAAAATGTGCAGTGTTACAAAAGCTACAATGTGAGCCCAACATGATAAAATTGGATAAAAAGTGACCAGGTTTTGAATAGGAGAAAGACACTATAGAAAGTGGCCTTTGACCTTGAAAATACCTTTGACCTTGAGAAGACCTCTGCCTGAAGTGAACCTTCACCTTCAAAATGACATTTTGACCAAAAAGTGACCTTTGACCATGATATTAGAGATGACCTTTGCCTTCCTACCATCGAACTCCTATACGCTCGGAACCACATCTACTATAGTATATAAGATATTGAAGAACTAAAACCTTTGATAAGCCCTGATTTGCATAATTTTGAAAAGCATGACATCTCATTATAAAAAGGCAAGACTTCATCTATAGAAGTATAATTGTGCCAAGTTTGGAGTTTCTATTTATAATAGTCTCAGAGGAAAAGGGCGAGCATATTTCATGAAAAAAAGAAGAAAGAAAATGAAACTAGAAATGAAAATTTGCTTCACAGCAAATCTTTATTCGTGTCTTTAAAATGGGAACATTTTGAAATACTACACTTCGATGTTTTTCAACTTTATTTAAATTTTGTGTATTGGCCCGATTTATATAAATTAAAATGCTACAGCTTTGGCTCTTGGTTTATAGTGTGCACCTATGTCCCAAACCCACAAACTGAAGTTGCAGTGGTACCTGTATGTGTAATTAGGTTTGAAATTATTCGAGATTTAGATTTTGTGCACTCCCCTCATTCACATAAATTAAAATTCTGCAACCTTGGTTCATGGTTCATTAGATACGGCTCTATCACAAACCTACAAATTGAAGTTAGAATGGCAGCTGTATGCATAATAGTTCTAATGTTGTTTAAGATTTGAATTTTGTTTATTCTCTTTTTTTGTATAAGTTAAAATTTTACAGTTTTCTTTGATTGGATGTGTATATGTTACAAACCTGTAAATTGAAGTTAGGATAGCACCTCTTTCCATAATAGTTTTTTAATTGTTATTCAAGATTTAGATTTTGTGTACTCCCCCATTCACATAAATTAAAATTCTGCAACCTTGGTTCATGGTTCATTAGATACGGCTCTATCACAAACCTACAAATTGATGTTGGAATGGCATCTTTATGCATAATAGTTCTGATGTTGTTTAAGATTTGAATTTTGTTTTTCCACCTTTTCGCATAAATTAAAATTGTACAGTTTTCTTTGATTGGATGTGTATATGTTACTAAATTGAAGTTAGGATGGCACCTCTTCTACAATAATTTTGAAGTTTTTCAAAAAGATTTAAATTTTGGGTATTCACTTTATTTGCATAAATTGAAATCCCACAACTTTGGTTCATGTTTCATTGGATGCAGGTTTGCCACAATTCTATATGTTAAAGTTGGAACAGCTACTCTATCAATAATAGTTTTGGAGATATTCAACTTTTAACTTTTTCAATACCTCTGATTAGCATAATCTGAAATTCCACGACTTCCATTTGCTGTCCATTGTATTGGCAGGTGTCTTAAACCTACACATGCAATTGAAATTTTGTATCTGCATTAGTTTGGTATATATGGAGCTTTGAAAATTTTAATTGTTCCTCATTTGCATACTTTAACCAACCAGCACTATTGCAAACCAGGTGCAAAATTTCATTAGTAGGTCAGTCCCCATGACAAGTTTGATGGATTTCTGAATAATAGTGTCCGAGAATAACTCCGAATAAATTTGGGTCCCATGGAAAGAAAGAAAGAAATAAAGAACGCGAGCAAAAATAATATATAATAAAGAATGCGAGCAAAAACAATATGTCTTGGTTGGCACCCAGACATAAAGAAAGAAATCAAGAATCTCTTGGAAAACAGTACGTCTTCTTTGGCACACAAACTTCATTTTCAAAAAATAACTCATTCATACTGAAGAATAGTTGAGTAGAGCTTGGCCAATGTTTGCCGACAAAGTTCAAATTTAAGTCTTTTTTAGCAGGAACAAACATTTGCTGGTTTTTAAAATAAGCTAGGTGATATGTAAATTCCATTTTAGGTCGCTAGATAGGGTGATACCCAGGTGGGTGTGATGGTTCGCGTCTGCTGTGGGTGTATTTTGAAGATAGAGAGTTGGGTATCTGGGTGATGTTGTTGAATATGTTTTGTGGAGAAAAGAACAGCCTTGAGTACATTAAAAGTACCTTCCATTGCCAATTTCCATTTAAATGAGAGTTACCGTTACATATTGCCGTACGTAAGTCCATACGGAGTTAAATTTGAATATGGAATTGAATGTTTATTCCAGGACTTGTACATTCCCATCATCTAAAAGTTTTACCTTACTTGCTACTCCTCCAGCATTAATTTTTATGTGTTCAAGAAGTTATTTGATGTATGAATAAAGGAGAATATAAGCATGTATAAAGTCTTTATTAATTTGGTTTAAACATACTTTATTCAAATGGAAACTATTGGGGAACAGGGAAACCCTTTATTAATTTATGTAATTGAACAAACAAACAGGAGAAAAAAAAAAGGAAAAAATAATGCAGTAGCTAAAAAATAAAACATTTCACAAATAGTGGGAATTAGTGTAACATCAAATCGGTCATATATCCCTTTTTCAAAAACCTTGAGATTAGCAATTTAGCATATAGACTAAAAAGCAAAGAAACAAAATAGTTGAATATATATGCAAATATTGAATGACTATGATGTCGTACCCCTTATATCCCGCAGCAACGACAAGTACGGAGGTTGCTAAATAAATATATATAACTTTTTAGTGAAAAACGAGTAAAGAATATAAAACAAACTAGAAAAGAAGATTTGCTTCAAAACAAAATCTGTCTGTGTGCCTTCAAAAGTTGTAAACATTAAATGGCACAACTTTTGTCCTTTGGTACTTCACATTCCATTAAACTTATGCCTGGATGAAAATTGCAAAGTCCAAATGACGTTGACCTTTGACCTTTACATGTCACATGTAAAGTGCAAAAATGTACAGTGTTACAATCCCCACAATGTAAGTCCAACATGATTAATTTGGGATGGAAATTGGCCGAGTAATGGCTGGGTGAAACTTTCAAAGGTCCAAATGACGTTGACCTTTGACCTTTAGGAGTAACATGTAAGTTTCAAAATGTGCAGTGTTACAATAGTTACAATTTGAGCCCAACATGATCAAAATTGGATAAAAATTGACCAAGGTATGGCCAGAGAAAGACACCTTCGAAAGTGGCCTTTGACCTTGAAATGACCTTTGACCTTAAGATGACCTCTACCTGAAGTGGACATTGACCTTTAAAATGACATTTTGGCTTAAAATTGACCTTTGACCTTGACACGACCTTGACATTTGAGATGACCTTTGCCTTGCTATGATCGAACTCCTATACACTCAGTACTACATCTACTATAGTATATGAGAGTTTGAAGATTGAAGCTATGATATGAACTCTCATAGCTCTCATTTGCATAATTTTGAAAAGCATGAGCTCTCATTATCAAAAGACCAGACTTCATCTATAGAGGTATAATTGTAGCAAGTTTGAAGTTTCTACGTGTAATACTTTTCAAATGAAATGTCGGACCAATTTGCCTGTAAAGAATGAAAGAAAGAAAGAAAGAAAAAAAAAGAAAGGAAGAAATGAAGAATTCCTAGAAAAACAATATGTCTGTGTTGGCACACAGATATAAAAATAAACAAGAAATGAAAAATGCCAATATTCTGTTACAGAGTGCAATATTAGAAACTTTCAAAAGGCCAAATGACGTTAACCTTTGCCCTTTCGAGGTTAGATGTTCTTATAAAAATGTGCAGTATTGCGATACCTACAATTTGGCTCAAATGGTAGCTATGGTAGCACTACACATTTTGAATTTTACATGTGACCTCTGAAGGTCAAAGGTCAAGGTCATTTGGATGTTTGAAAGTTTTATTCAGTCATAACTTCCCAATTTCCATCCAATTCTAATCAAGTTGACCTCAAATTGTAGGTATCGCAATACTGCACATTTTTATAAGAACATCTAACCTCGAAAGGGCAAAGGTTAACGTCATTTGGCCTTTTGAAAGTTTCATCTTGCCATAACTTGGTCAATTTTCATCCGATTTGGTTCATGTTGGGTTTAAATTTTGGGTATTGTAACACTGCGTAATCTACATGTGACCAACTTCTACTAAGGGGTTGTTGACCATTGCGCACCTAATGAATTAAAAATAAAAGTTGTAGCAATTTAAATTATGCTAAATAGCACCATAAGGAAATTTTAAATCTTGAATAACTTCAAAGCTATAGTAGATAGAGATGCCATTCCAACTTGTACTCCTGTGTTATGGAATAGTTGTACATTGCCACACCAATATGCTTTGAAGATACACACACTGATTTGCTATGCAGCAAATCATCTTTCTAATTTATATTGTAGTACCATGTATTTATTGTTTTTTATCTAGATATATGCTGGGACCGCTGGAGCTATGCCCTGAAAGGTGTCCCAGGGCAAACATAAATAAAAAAATAAATGAATGAATGAATGAATAAATGAATGAATGAATGAATGAATAAATAAATGAATAAATAAATAAATAAATAAATGAATGAATGAATAAATAAATAAATGAACAAATAAATAAATAAATAAATAAATAAATAAATAAATAAATAAATAAAATAAATAAATAAATAAATAAATAGATAAATAGGTAAATAAATAAATGAATGAAATCTAAGATTTTAGTACAGCGCTAATCAGTGGCAGAAAATATGAATATTGGTATCACACATTGTGAATTTGAAGGTGAGCACCAACCAGTCACAACAAAAACAATGTTCCAGAAGCTACTGATCTTGTAACACCAAAATGTCTCTTAGTGGACCACTTTTGCCTCTGAAACATACCTGGTCTGTAATATGATTGTATGTGTACAAATTACGATACTCTAACGGGTGGGTGTGGGTCTTGTTCACAGAATATGACAAAAACATGGTGCTTTCACGGTTCACAATCAAGTGTATAGATCTTCTTGATTCATTGGAGACAATTGGACTGTGGCACTTCACGATGAAATGAAATGCAAGTTCACATCAGAAGATTATTTGAAAAGATGATAAACTTTAGACAACAAATAGTTTGTTCACAATTCAAGAATATTGGAAATGCTGATTGACGCTGCACAAAAATTGAAACTTTTAATCACAGGTCACGAAAATATCCCCCTTCCCTACTGAAACCGGGCAAGTTTAATTGCTCATTAAGCATGATCTGAATAAAGTGTCAAAAAGTATCATACACGTAATATATGTTTCTTTCTTGATATTGTTGGAGAAACTGTTAGTTTGGAATGTTGAAACAACTATAGATATGTGAGATAATTGTTATAGTTCCATAGGTGCATCCTTACAGGAAATCTTCAGGTGTTCAGGAAGCACTAATGGTATGAACGTGAAGGGTCAGCCACATACAGAAGCCAAAAGTGCAAGCTGAAGGAAGGTTGATATTGTCATAAACAACCATAACTGGTATTATGAAATTATCAGGACAGTGTTGGCAAGCTTTGTTGAAGGTTCAATTGCCGTGCAAGCAGTGTGAAGTAAGCACATACCCTGATGCTCTAGGGCAAAGAGTTCATGCACATACCCTGATGCTCTTGGGCAAAGAGTTCATGGGTTAGCAGGAACTATCTGATAACGCATTAAGCACGAGCCATTTGAAGCAAAAGAATGTTACATGGGAAGTATATTTTAGGAGTCCTGCTTCTATATATTCTAATCTATAATCTAAGCAAATCTTATCCAATGATCGCAACAAAAAATTGTTCATGGAGTCGTCATTTACTGAGGAGTACACACCACATTTGATTCATGCAGTTTAATGTATTGAGTTATCACGATGAGAATGAATATGCCATAAAACAGACAAAGCTGACTGCCATGACCTTGAAAGTAGGTCAAGGCTGCTAATATGTGATCCCATAGAAGCTTTTTAGAACAAAGCTCCAAACACAAACTTTGATGGAGCTAGCTCGTTGCATTTTAAGTTATCGTGATGAGAACCATAAGCTAATATTATGTACTTGACCTTGATTTGGTCTTTCTGGGTCAAACCTAGCAACACTTAAAGAAACTCCATCGGGGCATTTTTATCAACATTTTATAGTAAACATGGGCCGAGGATCCATAATTGCTAATATTTTACAAAAGTGCTGATCTTGCTGTTGCCAAGGTGACACATATGACCTTGAAATGAGGTCAAGGTCACTCATGTTCAATACAATCAAAAGTAATGTACAAGAGGAAAACATGTACTTATTTTCGTTGGCGAAAGACTTTCCACTCTGTAGTTATTATACTGACCCTGGAATATTCAAAGCTGACCCCTGTGACCTTGACACAGTGTCAAGGTTACTGACATATTTTTAACAGTATTCTATTTCCAAAATGTTTACACGGCATTACACAGTCGTGGCAGCTGTATTACATTATTTGCCTTACAAAAATGCAATTTCAGACCCACGTTACGTATATTCTGTACCTATGAATACATAAGATAACACATGAGACAAAGAAAAGATACCATACAGTAATTAAGGGTTTACATGATAAGAGTGTATGATGACGTCAGTAGACATTTGATTAAGTAATGTCTATATAAAACTGGTTCCACTTTTTCTTATGTACATACGGTTTCCTTTTTCTTGTGGCAATATTTCCTTCTATTTGTTAAATTTTTAATTTAAATAAATGTTGAAAAGTTTCACATCTGGAAGAGTGATATTGTATTTACATGTGAAACTGTACCTCTTTCTAATAAGAATATCAACTTTTAATTGCTTTTGATGTCGATCTTCCCAAGAATGCCTCTTTTATTGAAACATAGTTTATTTGAATCATCCCAATAGTACATCTGCGAAAACGCTGATTCCAAAATTCAGTTGCTATTTTACAGTCCCAAATAAACGTTGCACAGTTTCGACCTGTACTTTACAGAAACTACACTTATTGAAGTCTGATATTTTGCACCGGAATAAACGATCATTTGTGTATATACATCTGTGCAAAACGTTATAGTGAAATTCTCTTAGGGCTGTTGGTATAGTTGATTTACAGATGATTTCAAAACATTCCAACCATTCATTTTCATATATAGTTATATTTAGCTATCGTTTCCACTTATCAATTATTCAGGTCTATTTTCCAGTTACTGAATCTATAATTGTGGAATATATCACATTGGGAACCCTTTTTTCTTTCGTTATCTTCATTAATCTACTTCTGTGGTCTAAATAGCACAGAGTATTTAGAGGATTTTCTAAAAATGATCTCCCTTTTTCTGCTTCTATTCTGTTGAAATTGAGGCTAAAACTCCATAGAATGTCAAGATTTTGTCATTTAAATTGTACTTCCTTTTAAACCTTTGAAGGGTTAATAAACTTCTATCTGACCTAAATAAATCTTTAACATGTTTCACTCCGTTTTGATACCATTCATCATAGAAAATTACTCTTTCATCAACCTTAATATGTGAGTTGAACCAAACATTTCATCAGTGTCATCAGCATATTGAGAGATTTTAAATTCATATGATTCTATTTTGACTGCTTCTATATTTCGATTTTTCCTGGAAGCTATTGCTAGTATTTCTACACACAAGATAAACAAGCACGGCGAGAGGGGACACCTTGACGGACAGCACGAGACAGGTAAAAGGCTTGTGATGTCCATCCATTATTAATGACACTGCTCTGAATAATATTCTAAAAAATGTCAATACATCTTGTTAATGATGGAACAAAATTGAAATAGTTTCAACATTTTTCAATAAATTTCCATACGATACGTTCAAAGACCTTTTCAAAGTCCACCAAAATTAGGAGTGCATTACTTTTATGGTCATTAAAGTAATCAACAATACTTAAAAATCTGTTTATGTTTTCACGTATGTACCTATCTTATATATATCCTGTCTGGTCTTCTTTAATCAATTTTGGCAAAATTATTTTTCTTCTTGATGCTATGCATTTTGCAGCTAATTTATTGTGTTAATTTAATACTGATATCGGGCCCCTCTTTTTAATCTCATATATTTTTGCCTTCTTTGGTAGGTTAAATTTCCAAAAAGTTGAACTTCGCTTGTTTTCAATTAGTTCTAAAGTTAAGAAATTGTAGAGTGATCCGACTTATAGCCCGGAACAATGTCTGAGTTGGTCACAAATCCACATAATCCGAAAGATATGAGAAAGAAATCCAAACGACAGTGTATTGGAGTTGGATTTCTCCTTCGCCATATATACGTCTCTAAATCAGGGTTTTTTTCTGTCTCCAAATATCAATGAAGTCTGTCTTCTTCATCCAAGTTTTTACCAGATTCTGCATTCTAGAATGGGTTTGCAGGATGCATCCCTTTTTATCTTTAACTACGCCAAAAACAAAGTTATGGTCACGCTCAATTTTTCTATGACCGTTCGGCATATTTCAATAGTTTCTATAAAATTTTCAAATAATTCCAGTGTGTCCGTATTATTACCGTATATGTTTGCTAAAGTTATTTGCTTCTGAT
>OZ026621.1:54595370-54706370 GCA_964020975.1 Hermodice carunculata
CACTAATGTAATAAACCTAAAGTATACCTTGAAGACAGAAATGTGGAATTTTTAAGACATTTTGTCTCTTACCAGTTCATATATATTAATGTGGTGCACAAAGTTCTACATTATGTAAAGGTATCGCTTGCTAGTAGAAAATATTTATATATCCTTTTGAAGGAGTGGATGTTGGGGATGTTTGTTAAAACTATTGGTATTCTGTTGCAAATTGAAGGTCCATGATATTTTATCCAAATGTTTCCCTGATGCCTTTTATGGTTTTTATATGATATTTATGTTTTTGTCTCGTGTTATGTGTATGTATTCCAGGGTTAAAAGCAAAAAAATTACAAAAGATGGCGCGGTAACTTATCAAAGTTGTCTTTTTGCATGAATATTCCTGTGAGGGATATATTAATTTTTGGGAAAAGGCATGATGTTAAGGGAGCTGAATAAAGATAACTATGGGCTTGAGAATGTGAGAAAGTTGTATTTCTGATTTATGTTTCGTAAACGTTCTAGATTTGTTAAATTTGAAGGGTACGTTGGTGACCATAATGTTTTGCAGTAAGATATAAATAGACAAATGTATTGTAGAGATTAACTAACTTTTGCTTGCATAGATACGTAGAGCTGTGCTTTCACCATAATTCCCACCACTTTTGCTATTTTATTAGCTGTGTATTCTATGTGCTGTTTCCAGTTAAGGTTTTCGTCAATGAGTACGCCTAGAAATTGTGATACTTTAATTGCACTATTTTGTTTTCTCCGATCCAAATTTGAAATTGATCCATATTAACTTCTGAGATATAGCGGACGAATGGAATAACATATAATTGGTCCTTCTGAAGTTCACAGACAATTGGATCACTTCGAACCATTGTGATATTTTTTGCACATCTTATTTAATATTTCGTTAAAGTGCTTAGGACTTTTTCCTGACGTGAGAAAATTTGTATCGTCCGCAAACAAAAGATAAAATAATTTATCAGATACGGTATATAAATCATTGGCATAAAGTAGAAACAATAATGACCTTAAAAAAGATCCTTCTGGTACGCAGCATTTCAAAGTGTGGTGTGAAGAACATTTGCCATGATATATTACATCGTGATTTCTATTAAATAAGTGCTTTATAAACCAAATTAACGCAATGTCTGGAATTCCATAATACTCTAATTTATGCAACAAATTTTGTTGTTTATCGTGTTTATCTAAAGAACCGTTGAGTGCCAATTCAGTAGAATACCCCGCCCTAAACCCAAATTGATGGTCATATAATATTTTGTTGTCATTGAGAAATGCTATTACAAGTTTATAGATTTCTGGTTCCAGTAATTTTGAAAACATTGGAAAAAGTGAGACAGGCGTATAATTAGCAAATGTTTGGCATCGCCCGCTTTGAATATAGGGATAACTTTAGCAAGTTTGAGCTCTGAAGGAATTTGACCTGTGATGAAAGATTGGTTAATTATATGTGTTAAAGGTTTTGTAATGTTAGTTGCTATTATTATTATTATTATTATTATTATTATTATCATTGTTATTGTCATTGTTATTATCATTGTTATTATTATTATTATTATTATTATTATTATTATTATTATTATTATTATTATTATTATTATTATTATTATTATCACTATTACTCTACAATCAACTTCGTCCCAACCCGGACTGGTATGTTTTTGCATGCTAATTAGTGACGTAACCTCCCGCTCTGTACCTGGTAATAAAATAATGATTTCAGGAGTTGTGCATGCAAGCATTCTGTAACATTTTTATTTTCTTTGGAAAATTTTTTTTGAGGGCTTACATCGGTCCTACATTGGCAAAGTAACTATTGAATGAATTTGCTATGTCTTGTGGATTTTCAATACGTTTTTAATCGTGTATAAATCGAGAGTTTCTGGCTCCATTAATTTTTCTTTTATTTATAACTAGTTTTATAATTTTCCATGATTTTGCTCGATTCTTTTTATTTTGCTGTATTAGATTTACTTAAAATCGATGTTTAGAAATACGAAGTAGGTGATTCAGATTGTTTTTATACACAGTGTATATTCTTTTCCCTATAACACCATTTATTGATTGTATATAAAGTTCGTGTTTATGTTTATTAGATTTTAGAAGACATGCTGGAATCCATAAATTGTATGTATTTATTTTTTATTTTTATCGGACGTTTGGGATATATCTATTATAAAGATTAGAATAGAATTCATAAAATTTTGAGTATGCGGACTGTACACAGGTAACTCCAACAGTATTGCTCCAATCCGTTTGTTCAGGCCATTGCTAGACATAGTTGAATGATTGATAATTCGTTTTGTCTTTATGACAGGCTTCTCAATAGTTTCTTCACGCACTGGAAAACTGGAAATTACCACTTATATCACACTACAAAATTCAACTATAGGCAGTACTTGACTGACCATAATCATATGTTAAGATATTATCGATTACTGTTGCTGAGGTGGATGTAACTCTTCCCCGTCGATTTATAAGGGGGATAAATGAATGTGCATACATTACATGTACATGTATATCCAGAAATTCGTTAGTATATGTATGGCTATCGTGTTTGATAAGATCAATATTGAGGTCTCCCGTTCTATAACATATCTTTTCTCTTATCCGTAAGCTTTTCCATGGTATCTTTTATATAATCATTGAAATCGGTTACACTGGTGTTTGAGGGCCGATTCATAACACCTACAATTACATTTTTGTCAGTCACGAGACTTGGACTGAAACAGAGATTGAAGTCCGAGAACTGCTTACAATCAAATTACAACTACAGGGTGACATCATCAAAACTGAGAAAGCCCACCAAAAAGGAACATCTTCAGGGTCCAGAGAAAAACCAAGGGCAGTGAATGTCAAGTTTTTGCGTTTCAAAGACCGAGATAACATCCTGAGCAATGCAAAGAAACTAAAAATTTCCCGAATGCACATCAACAAAGACTTGTCAGAAAGGGTGATCAAAAAGAGAAAGGAACTCTGGCCCAAAGTGATGGAAGAAAGACGAAAGGGAAATATTGCTTACATATCTTATGACAAACTTAATGTGAAACCTGCGCGGCCATTTGATTAAATTAAATAAGTAATGTACATGTGCATCACTATTTGTACCTCAAAATTTACACAGAAATTGCGGTTTGCCTCCTAATTCTGTACCATTGGACAGAAAACATTCTATTAAATGCAAAAACATTGTAACATTTGCCATCTATGGTTATCTTGTGTCTGAAATTCACCAATCAAGGATTACTTGTTCTTATGCAAATATACTGAATTTGAACGCAAGCATTGTATTTTAAAAACACCTAACAGAAAAAGACAGTTTCGGTAGCTCAACTTATTATCATGTGACGCGAAAGAACATATGTAAACGGCACATAACATATATCCAAATACATTTTTCTTTAAAAACTTAAAAGATCCTGGCAAAGATAAAAAACTGATATATATTTTTTTCAATTAGAACGATAAAAAATTCTTGGATAATTATAGCAGGTATGCGCATAATGTCGTCCATTCTTCTTATCATAATTGTTGATTACGTCAAAATTGTTTATGTATGTAATACACAATTCATGATAAATGGAGTGTTTAAATTAACATGTTTTGAACTAAGTAGACTAAGGGGTAGCCATCCATTCTTAATGTCATGATGGGCTTTCGAGTTTCATCAAGTGCATTTGTGACAATGGAAAGAAAAATTAAACTCTTTGCAAATTAAGTTTCATAAAGATTTCAATATCAAACTCTAAACAGGTTCATGTACCCTTACGTAAAGACTGCACACTAGGGAAGATAATTCTTGCACCTACAACGTAAACCTACAGCTACTAATTGCAAACAATAATGCTTAACTTAATAACTCTTTTCATCCCCAATATGAATAAGCGTGTACCCAAAATCTCCATGAAAGAAGAATCTATAGGCCGAGACGTACGCTGGCGCTGAGGCATTCCATTTTCCCTCTTGTGCAGTGTATTTATTCATGCACGATGCATAACTGGGAATTTGTCAATCGTTATATTGTGCAACTCTTCTAAACGCTGCTTAATGTCTTTCCCTGATCAAATGTGTAATTATACTTCTCTGGTATACATACCTTCAACTCAAGTCCAAAGGTTGTAAGAGCAGACCTATATTAGAATTAGCAGGCGTCTTAAGCCATTTTTTGGCTTTGTGATGTGTTGCTTGTAGCGCCACAGCCTCTGGATTCTGTAAAACATGAAATGTAGGAAAGTTTTCTCAGCCGAACAGGTATACCATGTTGCTCCAGAAGGAAAAAGTTGAAAACATATCTCCCAGCATGCACACATTAGGTCTAAGGAAAACCAGACCAGTCTCAGTCTTTTTATTTATCTGCAAAACATTGTAATTTCGCAGATTTAATTTCCACCATACAGTTTTCCATATCACATTTAGTATCATAAACCTGACTTGGCTTTGTGCTCTCCTACAGCCGGTGACAAGAGATCCTTTGTTTTGGGACCCCTCAGGCCAGGCCAATAGCTTCATTTTAGTTAGTAAGGCTGGGTCACTTCTCATTGAGCTGATATGATTTCCTGGGCAAACCATTGATATCTTGGAAAAAAGGGACCTGAACAGGTTGGAGACTCAAGTTAACAAATAAGCCAACAAACCAAAATATATATTTTGCAATTATTTAAGAGCATCAATAATGATATATATGCTGTGGCTGCGATTTACTTTGAAATCCTAATTAAGTGTACCTTTGTGAAACTATCCTGCAATCAATGCATTAATTGCACAATGTTCAAACTTGCACTCAAGCATGCTGTCTTGCATTTGGATTTGTAACTAATGATGATAACTGCTTCAGGCACAACTGAGCGGGCAGATTAAAGTTAAGATAGTAAGTCGTTTTTAAAAGTATTTGACGACCATTTGCCCGGGTAACTCAGAAAACAGACACCTGAAACAGTGCTGAAAACATGTGGCCATGATTCATTGTGATTTTCCTTTCCCACAATGCATTGTGCCATGTTCACATGGGCGCTGAAGGTGTGTGTGTGTGCATGCCTTCCTGTTGCATTTGGATTTATAAATAACAATGATAACTGCTTCAGCCACAGCCGAGCCGGCATATTAAAGTTAAGTGTCATAGATAAATGGAGCCAGCAAACTGTATGTCCTCAAGCATGAGCTCCACCAAGCATGTCCTGGAATTACCCCCTTAATATCCCGGTGCTACCAACTAAAACAGTGTGGCCTGCAGAACCAACCGCACCCATCAGTCCACCTGCCTTTACCAGTGCAAGCGGCAATAACTCAACACCACTGTTCCATGATGTGCCACTTCCCAGACAGATGACGTATAATGGAAAAGCCCCATGAGAGAGTTTTATCGGGCCCTTTGAGAAATTAGCGAGGTCCTGTGGCTGGAGTGCACAGGATAGGCTTCTTTGCCTGACAAACAGTCTAAGGGATGATGTGGCAGAATTTACCTTTTGCCACTTAATCCCAGAGATGACAAGTTCATACAACTTGCCTGTGCATGCCCTGGAAGGTAGATTCAAGGAAAAGCAAGCCATAGCAACCTATTTAGTGCAACTTGAAAGCCGCCACATGCAGCCAAGAGAGAAGGTGGCTGACTTCTTTGTAGACATAATTAATAGATAGTCATTAAAGGCTCCCCTACAGATGATGAGACCACAAGGGAGACTCTAACCCTGCGTCACTTTCTAAAAGGTCTGGGAGATGAACCTGTGGCAGTAGCAGTGGGGATGATTGAACCAACAAATGTAAGTGATGCTCGTGCAGGCTATGAAACCTACACAAGTCTGCGAGTGACCTAGACAAGCTGCCAAGAGCAAGAGCTATGTCATTTGAAGGTGAAAAGTCAAAGTTTGCTACTCATAGTGAGCTCAAGAAGTTCGGAAATGAGCTGAAAGAATCTATCAACACACAAATGAAAGAAATAAGGAAATTGTTTAAAAGGAAACCAAAGGACATTATACCTCTGACTGGCCAGCAGGTGGTGCCCCTAACATGCAGCAGATGGCAGAGCCAGCCAATCAAGTTAATCAAGAGGAAAACTAGAAGGGACCATGCCCTCCGGCCCGGACTTGGTAAAATAATTTTAGCTGGGAAGCAAGTTGTGCAGGCAGGGATGTCTGTGCTGCTCCCTGTGAGTATTTATGGGGCTAAGCCAAAACTGCTGATTGACACAGGAGAAGAGATAAGTATTCTGTCTAAAAAATATACAACAGTATTTCTGCTACTTTCAGACTGAAACTTAGGCAGCCAAAGTGCAAAGTCACATTGTCAGCAGTAAATAATGGAACTATGGGTGTTGAGGGCACCACTGACATGAACATAGAGACTGGTGAAGAAAGGCTTGTGTGGCAAATGTTTGTAGCAGACATAAAACTGGGAATGGACTCTCTTTATGCCAACAATTTCACTCTCTGTGAGGGTGGCAGGCTTGGACTGGGAGGCAAGATAGTTAAGACTGAGATACATAGGGATGTCCCAAAAATATTTTAAGTTTCAATTGCTGATAATGTAACTATACCTGCCTACAGGGAGTGTATGGTGACTGGGATAGTTCTTTCACAAAAACTGAAGTTTAAGTATGGTATTGAAGAACCTTGCCTGACAAACCTCCTGCAGAAAGTGTTGCAGTGGGAAGTACTCTTGTAGATGTCCAGAGGACTGACATTTGCCTTCCTGTAACGGTGATGAACACAATCAGTGGGGATTTTCTGATGAGAAAAGGGAGTGTTGTGGCCTCATTGCAGGAGGCTGAGGATATTGGCTTTTTAGCAAGCATGGAGAACACAGAGGATTGCCAGGAAAGGTTACTACATGTATACAGAGTCCACAGCCATGGCAAAGTCCAGGATCCACATCCTACAACTCTATTGAATATTGACAAGTGGCCAGAATCAGTGCAAGAGCTTTTTGAAGGAGGCAAAGGTAAATTATCTGAACCTGAGGCAGCAGGGTTAGCAGGAGTTTTAGACAACTGCATAGATGTTCTTGAAAAGTCCCCAGAAGACATAGGCCAAACATCTGTTGTGTGCCACACTATTCAGACATGCGATGCAAAGCCCATCAAACAGCTTCCACGTTGCACTCCAAGAGCATTTGCTGGTGAAGAGGAACAATTAATCAAACAGTAATTAAAAGCAGGGATTATAGAAGAATCTACGTCACCAATGGTGTACTTCAGAAAGAAAGACAATACAACAGAACCTTGTGTTGATTATCAACTTTTAAACATCATAACACAAAAAGAAGCTTATCCTTTGCCTCGAATATATGATTGTCTGGACTGTTTAAGTAGTGCAAAGTACCTATCAGTGGCAGACTTGCAGCATGGGTAATGGCAAATTTCTGTGGCAGAAAAAGACCTGCCAAAGACGACTTTCATCACAAGACGCAGTGGTCCCTATCAGTGTCGAACTATGCCACTTCCTCCTAATGACTGTACTTATGTGCTTGCTACTGATGCCAGTGACACAGCCATAGGAGTAGATCTTTCCATTCTAGTGTGGGATGAAGAAAAAGAAGCCTAAGTAGAGAGACCTGTAGCTTTTGCAAGTAAAACTCTGAGCAAAAGTCAGAGGCGTTACTGTGTAACTAGAAGAGAACCACTGGCAGTGATTGTGTTTATGCAGCACTTTAGACATTACTTGCTTGGAAGGAAATTCATGATATGGATGGACCCTAGTGCTGTGAGATGCGTGATGAGTTTTAATAACCCTGTTGACCAGATGGTCAGATGGCTGGAGGTGTTGTTTCAATATGACTTTGAAATTTTTCACAGACCTGGAAAGATGCATGGCAATGCAGACTCACTATCCAGAGTGCCATGTGACCCTGATGACTGTCAATGTTAGGATGGCAACTCCATTTTAGCAGAGCTTCCATGTGGTAGGTGTGATAAATGCAAAAAGAAACATGACCGACGATCAGACTTTGCAGAGATCAATGATGTTGAGCCCCTGATGTCAAAGACTGTTTTTGCCAGTGAAACTTGCCAGGCGACCCCAACTGCCAGTGGCACAGCTAACCAAAAGGGGAGCAGTCCACATGGTTTTCAGTCAGCCAAAATGGAATGTAAAATGAACACAGCCAGACTCAACAGGAAAACTTCTTGAAATGGGGGTTGTGGTGGACCAACTGCAAGCTGTATGTGAACATGAGCATGATCCTTGGGCTCCTTTTCAGCGGCATAACAGGCCTAAGAACTATTGTTGTAAGCTGTGTATCTTAAGTTGTACCATTAACTGCGAAGCTGGTGACTAAAATGTTCAAGACTGTGCCACAAACGGGCTACATGTATGGTAAATTATTTGCTGGTGTCCAAGGTGAGCTACTAGGGAGCACATGTGTCAGTTCAGGCCATAATGAGGTGTGCACAGAACAGCCTGTATTGTCTTTGAACTTGAGCCATGTCAAGGGCAACAAAATGTCAAACAGCTCTAATTCTTTACCATCAAAAGTGCCATGTGGCTGGGCACAAACGTACTCGATAGGTGAATTAGCTGACCTTCAAAGTGAGGACCAAGTTTTGTCGATAACAATACACTGGTTAAAGGAATTGGAACAGTGACCCCCAAGGCAGGTTGTAACTGCTAAGAGCCCAACAGTTTGGCATTTGTGGTTGCTGTGGGACCAGCATTTCCTGCAGGAAGGTGTCCTGTACAAACAAAGGGTAGACAATAACAAAACTACAACAAAAAAGCAATAGTGCCAAACACACTGGAGCCTCAGTTAATGGGAAGCCCACATAACTCTGTGACTGCAGGTCACATGGGGAAAACAAGACTGCTAAGGAAAATAAAGCAGATTTTTTATTGGTACAAGTTGAAGGAGACTGTCCATGACTGGGTTAAGAAATGTGCTAAATGTGGAGCCTGCAAGTCACCCTCAAGGAAGTACAGAGCAAGACTTGGTATCTACAGTGTTGGTGCACCAATGGACAGAGTGGCTACATATATACTGGGCCCTTTTCCCATTAATGACAGGGGGAACCATTTTGTACTTTAGCTTGTGACCAGTTTACCAAATGGACAAAGCCTTATGCTATCCCAGATTTTAAGGCACACAAAGTGGCGACAAAGCTTGTGGAGGAATTCTTCTGTAGATTCGGGCAAGTCTTGACCTACATTCAGATAAGGAGTCTCCACTGTTCAAAGAGGTATGTAAATTGCTGAAAATCCACAAAACAAGGACATCACCTTTCCATCCCAGTTCAAATGGAATGGTGGAACACTTTGATAGAACACTGTTAGATATGATTGCCATTTACACAGAAGGGGGCCAAAGAAACTGGGTCCATACATGCCCTTGCGTATTGCTGCTTATAGAAGTTCACAGCATGAAAGCACTGGTTACACCCCAAATATGCTGATATTGGAGTGAGAAGTAATTTTGTCAGTGCAGTTGGATTTGGTGAGCAGGAGACAATGCAGAAATGAAGGAAAGTGAATATGTCACAGCTTTAAGAGACCGGATGGTCAAAGTTTTCATGGCAGTACGTGATAACCTGAAGCAGGTTGTCCAGTGAAAAAAGGAGACTATGATACCAGAGTCTCCATGCATGTATATCATGTAGGTGATTATGTCAACTTCCTGGACAGCACTCGCGAAATAGGAGAGAGTCCCAAGCTTAAATCAAGCAAGTGGCATGGTCCCTGTGTGGTGGTGAATCGATTAAGTGACCTCATCTATGAGGTTAGAGCAAAGTAGAAAGGAAAGACAAAAATAATGCATTATCACAGCCTGAAGCCCTTTCTGTCTAAAGAAATACCAGAATGGGCTAGACAGCGCAGCTTTAATTTAAAGAAAAAACGAGAAAAGTGGCTGTGCAGTGTAAAGTGACACCCCCAATTCTTGTGTTTCAACCTCAAATTCAGGGAGGTGACATCTGGTCCCAGAAGACAGCGTGGCTTGAGACCAAATGAAAATAAGTGTAAAAAATGGACAACGAATGTACCAAAAATCTGGGGGCAAACAATTCTGAAATTCCACAGCCACTCAGGAGACGTAGGAGGCAAAAGAAACACCCTGATCGCTTTCCAGCCTGTGGGAGGAGGGTAGGATTTTAATTGGAAACTTCATGCCCTGTCAGTGCTCAACCTTTGATGTGGAGGTGCCCTGAGCACACACACTGGTCATCCTGTGGCGGGTTTCTACAGCCAAAATAGGCTTCCAGATCATTTTCAATCAGCCTGTTGGAGAAGGGTAGGACATTAAATGGGAAACATATAGCACTGTTGCTAAAAACCCTTTGATGGGGAGGTGGCCAGAAGTCCACACACTGATCATCTGTATGCAGGTCATCAAGTGAAAGAATTCCTCCTCCACACTATAACTGTCTGTGAGGAAAAGGGGCTTGCCCTCCACACAGTGGCCACTTGGTTAGCAAAACAGAGACAAAATTATTAATGTAGTGCAAGAGACCTCAAACGGAGGGGATATTGAAGTTTACTTTTATGTTCGACCATGACAAGTTCATTGAACTGTGAGTAGAGTATGCAGTAGCATTTGCCTTTTTTTGTTTGTTCTCACATGATAATGAGGTGAAAAGCCATGTGGTAGCAGCAGTGAGTGACTGTGGCCCAATTGACTTGGACTACCACGCTGGCAAGATGCCTGAGACAGCTGATAATACAGTCTTTTTCCTTAATTTTCTTTTGTTTATAAGTAAGCTGTACCAATTTACCAGGCAGGATGCCTTAGTGTAAGAAATTTTGTTGTCAAACCTGAGAATGCAATGCAACCAGGAACATGTGTCTTGACCATCCACAGCAGTGACTGACACTTGTGCTCAATGCAGTGATCACGCCTGGGACATGTAATTTTTTGGTGTCATATCACATCTTCGTTTATATGCTTTGGGGACAAAGCAAGCAAAACGGGAGCTGTGTTGCATGCCCACCTGTTAAGATATTGCAGTACTAGTCTATTTCCGACAAAGTTTTCATTTTATTTTCGTCATGTGGGGTATCTGTGTACAGTCAGTGGGACAATGCTTAGCACAAACATGTGGCTGTATGTTTTGACGTGTCTCTCATGTCATCAAAAGTTATTAAGAGCACATCCAGGCTTCCTGCGTCTTTGTGGTGCAGGGTGATGTAACACCTCCTCTCAATGATACCTCTGTGAGGAGAGAAATTCCCCACAATAGCACTCTCTGTGGACCCTGTTCAGCACTGGGGATGGATCTCCACACACTAGCTCTTTGTGAGGAGGTCTTTTGTGGTGCAATTACACCCTTTGTGGTGCATGTGCACTTTTCCTCCCTTTGTGATAATTTAAATTGAGCTCCGAGTTTTCCTATATCAGTAGCCCTTGCCTGGGAAAGGTGGAACAGTGTGTCTATAGAGCTGGCATAGCACATGTACTGGTACAGCAGCACAGCATACAGTGAAGTGTAGTTAAAGCTGTATTGTCAAATGATGCGAGACCTCAATGGGAATAAAGTCATCTGAACTGTTTTTCAGACTTCAAGAAATTATCCATTGCATGTGGGCACCCAACATTGGAAGCAGCATTGAGATTGAATTTCATGCTGATAATTCAACATTGGTGGCAGCCATGCAACTGAATTCCATGCTGATAATTCAATAATATTTAAGTGGCCATTTGTGAATCCCGGGTGACTCAAGATCAGGTACTCTCATATTGGTTTTCTGTCTGACCCTCCTTAGTCTGTCTCTCGCAGGAGTGACCAGGTGCGTACGGGAAGGGTTCATAGTAAGAAAATTCGCATGCAAATTTTGAGCCCAGTCAATCAGCTAAGCTTTCAGGATGCATAGGTTCTGTATGATCCATTCTTAATTACATATACCACTTCCTCTGGAAATGAAAACTGAGGCGGGTCAGTGCTCAACTGATAATGCATGCAGACTAAAATGGCGCTGTTATCTTGAAGTTAGTCTCTGCATTCACTGGTGTGGTGTTTTAAATTTGCCTTCAAAGAGGACCAGCAGCATGTGCAATATCCAGCTCAAAAAAGCTGTCAGTCTGATCGTCCCTGCACCGTGATTCCAAATGTTTGACAAATATTATCCTATGGCCTTGAGGATTTATGGCAAGGTTGCCAAAATGCGATTCCAAATGCCGTGTTTAGGTGATTATTGTCATGCCAATTTCAAAGGTTCATCCCAAATTGTTCTTGCGTTTTGACTTAAAATGATAATCTCCATTAGAGTTGCCTTGATTATCTTGTGTATTAGTCAAAATCACCCATATAAAAAATAAAGAACTCCGATCTTTCAAATGAGTTTCTAAGTTTTCCGGAAGAAATTTGCCCTGCCATTTCAGCATCGAGACCTTTCAAGTTTCTAAGCAATACCCAAAACAACAAAAACAACTGTTGTTATCATTATCATTATTCACTTTAGCGTCACCTTGTAAAGAAACGTGATCGACAGTTTAAGGACAGCTAAGACGCAAAATAAATCCCACTTTAATTGATCCTAGCTCAAAATGTATTGCGTTAGGATAAAAGAGTCATATGTGTGTAATCGTCATACTCCAAAGAATTCATGTGTCCCATGTTTGGGTGTTTGCGATGTTAACTGTTGAACAAACAATTAAAATTTGACCGCAAAGCATCCACCCCATAAATGTCAATATAAGTCACTAATTATTTGTGATAAAATCAAAATTACATTTGCATCTTAATCCTGACATATTTGCAACGAAAAACGATAGTGCGTTTTTTATATTTGACCTAGTTTTTCTGTTATCCATCCTGAAAAGTAGACATTTCGTTTCAGTTTACCCTCTGATTTCAAGGATGTTCATTTTCTTCATTTCGTAGAAAAAGAACTAAGCAAAATTTTGAAAATCGCAGAATCGTTTTTTGCAGTTCAGACATTATAAAGTCAAAAGTCGTTCTGCGGATTAAATTTCGCCCAGCCGTTTTCCTGGAATAACCATTCCTAGGTGGGGTTCTCGTCAAGCGAGCTTCAAAGGCCTTTGATGTTGATCATTTGCCTCTGAAACAATACCGTTTGCTTAAGTGGAGGTGATATTTCTGCAAAACGGAGTAAACATCGTCTCTTAATATTTGGTGAGGTTATCAATCAATTATTGGCCAATCACATGAAGAAAAGAGCCTTTGAAGTAAGGGATACATTATTCAGCAACATGTCAAACGGCGACAACAACAATCTGGGTTCAAAGCATGACGTCATGGAGGCGGCCCTTTGGGTCCCGTGACCTCAAGCCTGGCAACAAAAATTGTGTTGCCTTGCTTCGGTGGGACATCAGACGACTGCTCTTAGCCAGTAGACGGATGGCGGGATTAGTCTTCTGCCCTCTACCTCTTTATCCCATTTTTATAGACAGTGATTTACCGTGTTTACTCTTATCTGCATACTTTACTTAGTTAGCTTGTCATTATTTTATAGTTATTTAATTTTTTTCTCAATGAGTTTCATTTCTCTTTCCAACCTGAGTTTTGTTTTGGTATTTTTCAAGTTTCTCTTGTGTTTACGTTTTGTGCTTATTTCGATGTATTCATTTGTACTTTTATTTATTCATCCTTGGGTTTTGATAAAATATTATTGTGTACATGGGTATCGTTGATTAATGTGCCAGCCTTTTCACACCTATCCTTGGTGTTCAGGGCCATTAGGGTAATCCATCGTGGCATGACCTTTGAAGGGACATCATCTGATAATTCCCGCTACTCATGAACATTTAAAATCTTCCTTCATTTGAACGCAAAACAAGCAAGATAACTATAAAGTAAACCACCAAGGCTGTAATATTTTTGCATGTTCGCATCATTTCCCTTGCCACAAACACACTTTTAGCATGCCACTTGATTTTGAGGCGCCATGATACCACTCTCGTTTTGCCATGGGCCGTTGCTACCTGTAGCCAAGTGACAGACTGTTAAGGATGATTAAAGGATGGCATTGTTCCGCCGGGCGACTGAAAACCAAGAATGACTCAGGGATGCTCAGATGTCCACATGCCTGTACGTCATTTTTTCGTTCTTCTCATATTTCTACTTTAGTTAGGGACTTGAAATTTTGCCAACTTTGGAAAGGACATTTATCTTGTAAAAACCGTTAAAATCTGTAAATCGCCCATGCAAAGGTTTTTGGCATGTTATCTGTCCTTAAAAAGGATCTGGTCAATGGTTTTGGAGAAATCTAAGCTCATGTGTATTAACCGTTATATGCCTTAACTAACCATGCTAACATATACATCATATATCATTATGTGTTTCCAAAAGGTTGTTTAAATTGAGGTCGGAAAATAACAGTTTCGCCACTTTAGGAATATCCCTACGTACCTTGATAAGAATACAGTGAGTGGTTTCATAGAAAAAGTTAAAATTAAAAAAAACACATATTGAAAAATATTAACCCCCCTCCCCCAAAAAACCTCAGAGCTGCACCGGTATTGCAAAGATACAACCATCGACACCGGCTAAACTTGTTTGACTCTATAAATTGAGCACCAGATAAAAAGCTACGAATTAGATCGGTGGAATAAAATATGTGTGAGAGCTCCTCTGCTTAAATCCGACAGAGAGTTTTGCTGAGTGCACCATTGAAGGTGAAATATTGAACAAATTCCAATATGCCAAATTAAATAAAATTTCCGGAGAAATAGTAGTACTTGTTCAATAATCAACTTTTTGTCTCACACAGAAGATTTTTTCAGCCACAACACTTTCTTTCTTTCTTTCTTTCTTTCTGTCTTTCTTTCTTTCTTTCTTACTGTCTGCCTCTCTGTCTTTCCTTCCTTCCTTCTTTTCTTTCTTTCTTGACTGCCGTGACCTTGAAAGGAGGCCAAGGTTGCTAATATGTGATCAGATGCAAGCTTTCCAGAACAAGGCTCCAAACACATACTCTAGCTGAGGCAGCTCGTTGCATTTGAAAGTGATCGTGATAAGAATCGTAAGCTAACATTATGCCCCTGACCTTGATTTGGCCTTTTTAGATCTCTCAAGGTGAAACCTAACAACTCTAAAGGAAACTATATAGGCGCTTTCTTATCAATGTTTAATAGTAACCAATTGCCTGGAATCCATCCTTGCTAACATATAAACCAAAATGCTGAACTTACTGTTGCAGAGTTGGCACATTTAACCTTGAAGTGAGGTCAAGGTCACTGATGTACAATACAGTCAAAAGCAATGTTTAAGAGGAATTCATGTACTGATTTTTCGTTGGAGAAACTTTTTCACACTGTAGTTATCTTACTGACCCTGTAATTTTCAAAGTTGACCCCTGTGAACTTGAGACACAGCCAAGGTCACCGATATTCAGTCCCATCCAAGCTAGTTATGGGTGGGTTCCACCCACTAAATTTGGTTGAGGTAGCTCTTCTAAAATGTTTGAGATAAGAATGCATATATGGCATAAAACTGACAGCTACAAAGTTGACCCCTGTGATTTTGACCCAGAGCCAAGGTTAGTGATATGCTGTCTCATCCAAGTTCTTTATCAGAGGGTTGCAGACATCAAATTTGGTTGATGTAGCTCTATTTACTCATACGTTATCAGGAACAGAACAAATGGGCCATTAATTGACAAAGTTGACCCTGTAAACTTGAAACGAGGTTCAGATCACTGATAAGAAAATCACAACAGAGCTCTCTATAAGAGAGTTCCACATACCAAACTTAGTTGAGGTGGCTTTTTGTATCCTTAAGTTATTGTGCATTGCATTGAAAACAAATCTTAAAAAGGTGTTTCTGATCATGATGATGAAGAAGAAGAAAAAGAAGAAGCGGACGAAGAAGAAGAAGAAGAAGAAGAAGAAGAAGAAGAAGAAGAAGAAGAAGAAGAAGAAGAAGAAGAAGAAGAAGAAGAAGAGGAAAGGGGCTGATTATAACATATGTAAACAGAATTTATTTCCAGAAGGATGAAGGATTCTCCATAGAGATGAAGTGTATCCACACGCTGTGCTTCATGGGTTCAGTTCCTACATGCAGCTCCAGTAATTCCATCCCTATCTTCTGTTCTAAGAGTTTAATGACCTTGTTAAACTTAGAAATAAAAGAAACAACACAAAAACCTGCTTAATTCATCCAGTTTCAACAGCCTGATAATACAGATACATTATCCCCTTCAAAGCCTGAACATCCAGCGCGTAATACAGCAATGTTATCCTATTTAAATCTTGCCTTGGTCGTGACTACTTGCCCTTTTGCAGATTGCTTGATGTGAGATACTCCCATCAGCATCAGCCCCTCTCTCTAAAACTACAGGAAATATGCAATGAAAGATATCAGCATGTAAGATAAGAACGAGCAATCCACCTCCCTTCTTCAAACTACAGCATCTTTGATCAGAAATTCATATTTCCCATTTGCTGGCATATTAATTAATTAACTTTCCCTCTCGACCACCATTTGCCTAGACCTCTGTGTCATGGTCAAACGCTCGTAAAATTGAGTTGGGTTTCATTCACCTGATTCTGAAAACCTGACCATGCTGTGGCACCATCTCTTTGTTCCTTTTGGACTGATGGTAACTCCTATTGTGCATGCACCCTGTATCATCCTTTCTCTCATGGGTGCCATAACTGGCTTGCCTTTTCAAGTTGAATCTCTGTAAACATTTGTTCACACTCAATCTTGTAGTACTTTTGCATGCCCTAATCTGTGGAAAATCTTTAAGCAGCAGTCTGGGAATCTTCAGAGACCTAGATAGCTGGATTTTGTCAAGCTGGTCGAATGGCTTGCAACCTAGATTTTAAGATGGCACCTCAACTATCAGATCACAGAAAGAGGAAAGACAGAGCACACCAAGAAAATGCCTCCTTTTGGAGACAAGCCATACATGTTGGTCATGGAACCACAACAGCCTGGGATGACCATTCACACTGCTATGGCTGTTGCTTGCAGTTGGGTCAGGATTTGGTCACACAAGCAAAATTGCAAATACTGCCGGGATTGGTGATAGGTCAATTGGCGGCTCTTCAAGCACATAGGGAGGAAGTCTGATCATGTGAGGTACAGACAGAATGCCCTAGCTGCCAAAAGTCAGCTGAGATGACTGACTCTGTTGAGTTCTAGCCATTAGGCTCACATGAGAAAAATCGTAGATTTACTCACGTGGTTCATGTGCAGTCTGATGTGCCAAATGTATCCACATCAGAAACCAGATGGGAGAGTAAGGTGAAGAGAAGTCAGAATTGGGCAGCAAGAGATCACCCTCTGGGGATCACAAGTGCTAGTCTTTGCCCCTAAGACATCAAGTGCTGTTCTTGCCACTGACCCAAAGGTTGCCCTTGCTTTGGAGTCCGTGTCAAAGTGCATGCAGATTCAGGCTGAGATGTTACAAGCATTGTTTTGCCCCCTCTCAGCAACAGGCTGCTTCTTCTTTGAAGTCTCCTTTGAAGAAGTCAGCGAAGCATTAGTTGTAGCTTTTGGGATCTCCGTCCTATGCATCTGAGCCCTAGGAGAGCAGCCCACACAAACCACTGCATCTGGAATGGAAAGGTTTGCTTTTCCTGTCTAGGTATTCTGGAACCTTGGCCAGTCTAAGTGTTTGGGTCTGAGCCCTGTGATGGTAAGTCTGGGATGTGTTGAAAGCCCTCGGTACCTTGGCAAACTTCCCGAGCTCCTTGCTACGACAGCTCAGTTCATGAGCCAAGGCAGGTGGGTGAAAGAAGGAAGACACTCAGGTCTGTTCGAACACCTTCTACCATTAGTGAGTCCATGGCTCTGGTGGTGTTGGCACCTTCAGTGGGACAGGTGGTACCTTCAGTTTCCTTTCCAGCAGTGACGGCAGTCCCTCGTGCACCTCCGGTGGCCCCGTCCCAGAGCAAGCAGTTGGACATCCTGTTGGCCATCACATTAGAGCCAGGTATGCTGCCTCCCTCTCTCAAGAGGCAAGCAGAGCTTGAGCTCCATGAGGAACAAAGATTGTAGTTAGAGAATCTGTCTGCTTCTATATTGGCTATCACTGCAGCTTGCTGCTTCTGCCTTGAGCCAGCACTCCCTTGGCAATGTGCTCTTGAGTTCACTGATTTCCTTCCAGACTCCTCCTGCCAGCAGACTACTGAGTTGGTGGGAGCCCTTATCCTGGAAATGAGTCTCCTAGAGACCCAGCAGGATCCCCCTGGCCAGCATACATCCTTGTCGGTAGCCACTTAGATCACTGCATACAGCACTCTGGAGCCTCACCTCTCAGGCCCCATGTGGCCTGAGCAGGTAGAGGCAGCATCTGTGGCTGTGACTACTCTCCGTGGATGTCCTTGCTACACTAATTCCAGGCATGGTGACAGATCCCCTGCTGTAACAAGTGGTTGCTCCATCACCCACGTACTTGTTGTTTGATCAGCCTTGGGCATTACCACTCCCCTCATGAGGCCTGAATCCTGGACACTGAGGGGGAGGTTGAGCTTTTGCTTTTGGATTTGTCCTTTGGCAGATCTTGATGTTGACCCAGGTCAAGGACTCATCCAGTACAACATTCACGCTCAGACAGGCAGAGTGCACCAGTGACCACCGTTTCTGCAGAAGGTTTGGCCCATTTTACACCCATCGATATGGCACCTGCTCCAACGAAGGGCTATGACCATGTCGATGCTCTTATTCAGAGCTTGGTTGCTGACCCACTGTCCCATCATGGTTTTTCTCTGGAGGACTATGCCGCTATGCACCCCCATCCCTTTCTTGCCTTTCATGACTGAGTTTTGTGGCTGGCTCACAGCCAAGGCTCACAGCACATGGGTTCCCGTAGAGCCGCTGACGTCTGAGTATCTGAGGAACGCATAACTCCTCCCTAAGCCAGACAACCAGGGGATATAATATTCTGTGCCTAAACAGATCTTTCCATTCCATCCACTGCCTGTGGAAGGGCAAGAAATGTCCATCAAAAGCATTCGCAGAGACCCACAGACAGTTGAAGGAAGATAATAGAAGGGATCCATCCTTATGGCGCCATACTCTAATGTCTCGTTGGTGGCTCTCAGGTCTGTTCTTGATGACCTCAAGGGCTCTTTACAGATTACTGTAGGCAGTTTGAGACTGGTAAGACCAGGCGAGATGCCTTGTCACTTTGATGTCACAGGATATTGATCACCCGGTGTGAACCACTTGCACACTGGAGGCAACCTTCATTTGTTGCACAGGGATGCCCACCTCCAGGGTCAGAAGGGCGTCTCTTCTCAGGAACATTGTTTGGAGGAGAGATGGTGGAGATTGTCCACTGGGCACAGTACCTATGGGCATGCTTAGTCAACCAGAAATATGCTGACAGACTCTGTTAAGTCACAGTCGTCCATGGTCACCACAGCCCCGAAGTGTGGTACATTCCAGACCATGTCTACTCACCCCTCAGCTCTTGTTCCCTCTGGGATGCAGTGCTCAGGGAAGAGCAGACAGTGCTCCGGGAAGGACCAGCCTTTCTGTGAAGGTATGGAGCCAGGGAAGCCTTAGCATTACTGAATCTTGCATACTGGATCACACCATCTTAGGATTGCCAACTGCAATGCCGTTAGACTCTGTGCAGTGCTTGGTGTGCGGGCGCCTTATATTGCATGCAATGGGAGTCTATCAAGGACAATTCCTTTGTCCTAAATATCCTAAGACATGACTACATGTTGCATTTCCAGGAAGGCTTCCATTCCATTATCAGAACCCCTGTGGTTCAAACTGCCCACCATGGAACTCAAAGCATCAGCATTCCTAGATGTGGTTCAGGTGCTTCCAAGCAAGCATACCAGAGAGCTAGTTGAAGGTCCAGGTTCTCCTGGCTTTTACATCATACTATTGCTGGTCCCCAAGAAGAATGCAGGATGACGTCCAGTCATAGACTTGTCAACGCTGAACATCTTCCTGTCCCATCCTTTCAGATGGAGACCCTCCAATCACTGGCAGGAGCCCTGCAGCCCATGGAGTGGATGATGTCCCTGGACCTCAAGGATGCATTTTCCTTTGTGGCAGTTGCAAAGACTTCAAAGAAGACCTGTTGGAACTCTGCGTTGAGCCTTTGCCGTGATTACCAGCATGGCCAAAACGTTTGGTGCAGCCACTGATGAGTGTGTCCCACAGGAACTTACAAGTGCCCAACTTCAACAAAATATGGTTATCTCTCAGCACATCTATGACAGAGGTTTAGATAGAATTGCCAAAGGAGGGCTTCGGTCTTCAACTCTAACTGTCTTCTCAGCTCAATGGAAGGTGCTTTCCAACTGATGCACCATTAATGGGATCCACCCTTGGTCTCTGTGCATTGTGGACATTGTCAACTTCCTGTTTTATCAGTGGGATGTCCTAGGTAAGAGCTTGGGAACAGTGGAGGATTTCTGATCAGTCATCTCTTCAACCCTTGCCAACATGCTGTCCATTCCTCTCACGAGTAATCCTTATCTGTCTGTGCTCATTGCATCCTTCCACAACAAACTGACATTGAGACAGGTCCTACCTTGATGGGACCTTTTATGGGTTTTAGTCATGTTGAATAAATGGCCATTTTAGTGCCTTGAAGACCCAAGGCAGGTACACCTCAAGTACTGGACATGGAAAATTTGTAACTATTAACACTTGCTTTGGGGTTTGAAGAAGTGAGATCCATGTTCTGGCTCATGACCGACTCCAATGATTGCCTGACTACTCCCGGGTGACACTGAGACCTCACTTGGGCTTCCTTGCAAAGAACCTAGTGGCTCAAGATCCTGGTACGGCTTTCAACGGTTTTACCCTTCATGCAATGGATACTGCTCTCCCCCTCAAGGAAAGAGCCCTGTGTCCAATGAAAGCCCTTTGCTGGTATATTTCATGCATGAACGGACTCAGAGGACAGAATCTTAGCCATTTGTCTACCACTGAGTAACTCATGTAAAAAGGAAGTTTGCAGAAACACACTTTCTTCGTGGATTAAGCAGATGATCCTTAAGGCCCATCAGATCTTGCTGGAAAGGCCTGGTGTCTTGTAGCTTGCCTCATCAAGAGCTCACAAGGTGCAAGTCTTGAATGTTTCTTGGTGTGCCTTGTGAAAACATCACTGTTGTCAAGATTCTGTGGGCCTGCCATTGGTGATCATCTATGTCCTTTGTCAAGCACTACTTGTGTGACATGATAGTGGTAGAGGAAGGCATGTATGCCTTCGGGGGCATCACAGGCTCTTTTGCTTAGGTTCCAATACTTGTCTGTCTGACCTTCTGGATCCCATTAGAGCAGCACAGTGTTCCAGTTTGCAGCTCTCTTGTGGTTTAGATTTGATGCAGCCTACAGGTCGGCGCACTTCTTAGTGGACCCATGCCATTGTGCTGAATTGGCATAATCTCAGACCAACATCAGGCATAATGTCCTTGCCAGTTGCTGGATTGACCTTGGAGTTCACTGACCTAAGGAACAATATACTAGTCCCCCAGCACCTGCCAGTTTTATGACTAGGTCCTGTCATATCGCCAGGTCCAATGCAGCTGAAACAGATAGCATCCTCCTGGGAGGTGAGCAGCTGTCATGTTGGCAGGTGAGCACTGGGGAGTTCAGGGTGGTCCCATGCTGGTGGGTATGGAGGGTTTTTGGTTTAAGCCAGATTCTGCAGTTGGTGGCCTCAGCTCCATGTATCCTGAGGTTTTCCCTTCAGTCAATACCTCCTCACTCAGACCCATAGTTACCCTGAAGCTGCCAGTTCAGGTGGTCAAATGTGGTCAATAATGTTACACGCCCTGCCTATATGCTTGTATATTGGCAAATAGTGGTTGACAGGTAACGTTACACAACTGATCTGAGATATTTTGCAGTAATATCAACATTGGTTAGTATGTTTACCTATTGACCACCAGAGACGCCCACCCAACCAACCCTGCTTCCTCCTTCAGCTGATCAATCTCCACTATACTTACCTAGCGACCACCAGAGAAACCCACCCGGCCAACCCTTGCTTCCTCCATCAGCTGACCACTCTCCAAAAGAGGAAGGATGATACTGGGAGCATGCGCACTGAGAGTCACCACCAGTTAAAAAAAAAAAACTGAGGACCATCAGTGCGGACTCCTTTATTATGTCTGTGTGCTGACACAGACACATTGTTTTTCCAGGAATTCTTTCTTTCTTTCTTTCTTTCTTTTACAGGCAAATTTGTCCGACATTTCATTTGAAAAGTATTACATGTAGAAACTCCAAACTTGGCACAATTATACTTCTGTAGATGAAGTCTGGCCTTTTTATAAGGAGAAGTCATGCTTTTCAAAATTTTGCAAATGAGGGATGATTAAAGTTTTAAATCTTCAATATCTTATATACTATATAGTAAATGTGGTTCCGAGTGCATAGGAGTTCAATCATAGCAAGGTAAAGGTCATCTCAAATGTCAAGGCCATATCAAGGTGAAAGGTCACATCAAGCTCAAAGGTCAATTTTAAGCCAAAATGTCATTTTGAGGTCAAGGTTCACTTCCGGAAGAGGTCATCTCAAGGTCAAAGGTCATTTCAAGGTCAAAGGCCACTTTCGATGGTGGCTTTCTTCTACTTCTAACCATAACTTTGTCAATTTTTAGCCAACTTTGATTATGTTGGGCTCAAATTGTAGTTATTGTAACACTGCACATTTTTGGAACTTAAATATGACCTCTAAAGGTCAA
Organism: Hermodice carunculata; assembly: GCA_964020975.1. Classification (NCBI taxonomy): domain Eukaryota; kingdom Metazoa; phylum Annelida; class Polychaeta; order Eunicida; family Amphinomidae; genus Hermodice; species Hermodice carunculata. Next base: position 54,617,921 of record OZ026621.1, read on the forward strand.
AGGTCAAGGTCATTTGGACCTTTGAAAGTTTCATCCAGTCATAACTTGGCCAATTTCCATCCAGTCCTAATCATGTTGGACTCAAATTGTAGGTATTGCAACACTGCACATTTTTATAAGAACATGTAACCTCAAAAGGGCAAAGGTCAAGGTCATTTGGCCCTTTGAAAGTTTCATTTTGTCATAACTTGGTCAATTGTCACCTTTTTGTGTTCATGTTGCGCTTAAATTGTAGGTATTGTAACACTGTAAAATTTACATGTGACCTGCAAAGGTCAAGGTCATTTGGACTTTGAAATTTGCATTCAGCCATAAGCTTAATCTAATGTGAAGTACCAAAGGATAAAAGTTGTAGCATTTAATATTTACAACTTTTGAAGGCACACAGACAGATTTGCTTTGAAGCAAATCTTCTGGAATGCACTCTTTGGCGGCAGATAGAAAACCTTCGGTCCAAAAAATACAACATTGGTTTACGTCGTTTGAAAGAAAGAAATTGTCGCACTGTATCTCCCTTAAATGGTCACTAAAGCTATCGAAGTTTGCCTTTTTTATATTCCAATATTAACCCATTGTAAGTGGGTTCTTTTTTCCGCCGAAATAAAATATTAGCCGACACTATACTGTGATCACAATTTAGCAATTGGTGGTAATACACAAAGTTGGTGAATATATCTAAGGATGTTTGAAACAATTTGACCAAGGCAACGCGATGTATTACTAGTTATGCAAGTGGGCTCTTGAATATGGAGCACAAAGAAATTCGTTGAACAAATATAATCAAGTTTTCTGCCGGGTGCTGTTGTAAAATCAGCACTCAGATCACCTGTTATAACGATGTTATGGAAACCGACGGTTTTTGCATGGTCAAGATTGGACTGTAAATTGTCCAAGCATAGCATAGTATATTCTAGTTCAGTTTTCATTCTTTGAGGTTAAGGATTTAAATATGATAAATTTCTTGTCATATTTGCTGATATATTTTTGCCGGAGGTGGGGTGGGGTGGGGTGAGATGGGCGGGGCAGATAATCGTGTTTAGGATTTAAATATATTGCATTAAGATTAGGATATAAATATAATACATTTCTTTCCATTTTCGCTGATAGTTTTTTGCGGGGGTGGGGTGCTGTGGGCGGGGTAGATAGTTGTGATTGTTAATAAATATAATGTCACATTTCGAATATTTCATGTGTCAAATTAAATAAATAGTTATTGTCTATTGCCACAAAAGGCGATATTAAATGCCAAATTCAGTAAATGGTTCTGAACAACTGAACCGCCTTTGTTCATAGAGGAAAAACTAATTCACGACTCAGATGTCACGAACTTCAGCTGTTGACACTTCTTGTTCCTAATAGCAGGGGCTAAGATTGTTATGCACCGGGGAATCAAGGGGCCTGTAAATAACTCCAAATAAGAATGTATTGTTATGTAACTTAGTTTCAGCCCATAATAATTCAAGGTCAGCGCTTTCAAGGTCGTGACGTCTAGTACCTAAGAGTTGATGTGAGACGTACACACCTACACCCCCTCCTATCCCGTTTGTTCGGTCTCTTCTCATGATAGTACGGAAACCGGGTAGGGCAAGGTTGATCATCATCTGGGATATTATCAGACAGAAAGGTTTCAGAGAGCTATAATATAAAAATTCTGGGCAATATCTGCACGAATACACCTTAACTTGTCTTGTGACAAGCTTCGAATGTTAATATGACATTGACGAGAGGGCAATGATAAGTAGGTAAACATCCATATGCAGTAAGGCTTGTACATCATCTTCAATAAACCTCCTACATGTGTTATATGCAGCTGCACCCAGCTATTTTATTGTGTTGATCTAGAAAATAATATAACATGGTGTCAAAAATGCAGCTATATCTGGCCAGATCACTGAAGCCACTCTAAAAAAGGTGATATGAAATGATCTCGCGCCAGACAAAGCGGGAAGCTAAGTAGACCAAGCCTCATGTAGATGTCATTTGAGAGTACAGCAGGAGAGAAAAGAAGGCCCATATCAGAACGGCCACTACTTATGCACGCAGAAATTGCAGCAGGGAGTGTTTAATAGTATGCTGGTGGAAAGAGGTGTTGATTGCAGAACTGTCCAACTGTGTAAATTGACCCCCAGCGAGATAATAATTATGAAAGGAGTAAAGTTTTGGCCAAGTTGCTGCAAACACGTGCAAGCTACTTTACATGTCAGAACGGCCCATACTGGACATCTGTACAGATAGTGCACAGTGGGGTGGGAACACAAGTCAAAACGGTCCATGCAAGACATGCATAAAATAAGGCCAGCCAGTGCTGCCACCTATAATTTTGAATCAAGCGAAGTCAAAACAACAACGTCTATGGAAGTTGTACTGTTCAATAATTCACAAAACCCTGAGTTTTGTTCACAAAACCGTGGGTTTTGTAGCAAAACCCTGAGTTTTGCTAACAAAACCATAGGTTTTATCACAAAACCCTGGGTTTCGTTAGCAAAACCCAGGGTTTTGTTACAAAACCTTGGGTTTTGCTCAGTTATTGAATTTTGGTATCATTTTGGACAAAACCCTAGGTTTTGTGTACAAAAACCGTGGGTTTCATGAACAAAACCCAGGGTTTTGGTACGAAACCGTGGGTTTTGTAACAAAACTTTGGGTTTTGAGCACAAAACCCACAGTTTAAGAGCAAAACTCCCAGTTTTGATCACAAAACCCTCGGTTTTGTTATTTTTTGAACAAAACCCACAGTTTTGTTCCTAAAACCCTCGGTTTAGCCAGAAAGCCGTGGGTTTTGTAACACTTTGAAATAACAGAACAAAACCGTGGGTTTTGTGAGATTGCAAAACCGTGGGTTTTGTGACATCACGAATCCCAGGGTTTTCAAAAGGTGCAATACCCAGGGTTTTGTAACCAACCAATCATGACAGCTGTTACTTGGTAGGCCTTGCTACGCTACTCAACTGAAAAATAGCGTCAGATACAATAAAGTGGCTCAGTTATTGTGATCAATAACATCATTATTGGTTACCACCCGCAGAGTTTACCTCTTTGCGACATGATGGGAATATAAGTTATGTATTAGTTAAAGGACGAGAGGTTGTGTATCCAGTGTTCAAAATAATCCACACGCCTGCGCGAAGAGCCGCATGGGCTATTGAATGCACAGCCTCGATCTCTTTAATTTGCGCAAAACATTCAATCCGTTGCAAATAATTAATTTATCGCACGATATATGATAGAGCCCTGGAAATTTTTGTCGAAATAGCGTTTTCGGTCCCATTCTTCAACCATTATTGTCTGAAATATTCAAAAGTTATTGGTTGCGGTCATCTTGGCTTCGACTGGCGTGACCTAGATGTGAAGGAGTAAACAAAGCCGCGTGGTCCGACCACCATCGACTATGAAAATCTTGCTCCACATCCCTACAAGCTAACGTGGCTACATGCTTAGTGCGTTTGACTGTCAGTCAAGGGGGGGGGGGGGCTGGATCGATTCCTATCAAGTCCTCTTAAATTTTTTAATTAATTAATTTAATCGAGTAGAAATTTTGGACTTGGATATTTCTCAATGTTGAAGTTGTTGGTTCTGGTAAAAGAACAATACTGTGACGCCAGAATATGTCTAACTGGCTTTTGGTTTGTTGTGTTTGTTTATTCATCAATTGTTGGGCGTGCTTGTGTACACACTACACTGAACCATTCGACATTTCTTGAAAGGGTACCAGGCTGTCTTGGCGTTATTTCCAGTTCCTGTCAACAAAAAACTTTTACACAACTCAGTAGTGGGAATAGGTAGTTTGTATGGGGGGAGTGGCTGGCACAGGGACATGCCGTTACAGGCAGCGTTTTCACCCTTCCAGTTGCAGAGCTCCCGTGGAAGAGCTTAAGTATCTTTCACCAGAGCTGACACAGAAAGAGATGCTAAATTCTGAATTGTGGGAATGAAGGTGGACTTAAGTACCATGTAGCAATTTAAGAATTAGTCGTGTTGAGATAATTATCACCACGATGTGATGTGACAGTCGTTTTGTAATCAACGGTCGTATAATTCCGAGATCCGCCATCTTAGCATGATATTGGTTTACAGCAAGTTCAGAAAGCAAGCCGTGTTGCGAGTGGTAGGCATATCCATATGACCAATTTGGCGTTAAAATACAAAACCGTGGGTTTTGTGACGTCACGAATCCCAGGGTTTTGCGAATTATTCAAAACCGTGGGATTTCTGACGTCAGAAAACCCTGGGTTTTTGCAAATAATTGAACAAAACAACTGCAAAACCCAGGGTTATCAGGACAAAACTCACGGTTTTGAAACAAAACCGTGTGTTTTGTGAAAAGATTGGATAACAAAGCAAAACCCTGGGTTTTGTTACAAAACCAAGAGTTTTGTGTGCAAATCCCTGGGTTCTGTGGTAAAATCTTGGGTTTTGCAAGCAAAACCCACGGTTTGGTCTACAAAACCCAGGGTTTTGTGTCTACTATTGAACAAAATTTTAAAATTCTGATATTTGCTCTGTTATCCTGGGTAGTGCACAAAACCCAGGGTTTTGTGACAAAACCCTGGGATTTGCAAGCAAAACTCAGGGTATTGTTACAAAACTCATGGTTTTATGTCCAAAACCCTGGGTTTTGTACCAAAACTCTGGGTTTTGCTTACAAAACCCAAGGTTTTGGTACAAAACCCAGGGTTTTGTACACAAAACTCAGGGTTTTGTGAATTATTGAACAGTACAACTTCCATAAACGTCAAATGGATGAAATGACAGGAATACATACACCAAGAATGAACTAGAGTGCAGAAACTCTGTCAGCAGCAGTCCAAGAATTCAAACTGTACCGTGAACTAATATTCAAGAAGCCCTTCGCAGAAAAAAAAGAAGAACAGCAAGTAACCTCTATCGTTCTGTGGGTTGGAGAAGAATAACTTCCATCTGGTTTGGTTTCGGGATGTTGATATGCCATTTTGTCCGGTCGTTTGGTGTGCTCATACGCCACTTGTTATTCTCCCTGCTGACAAGAAGGACAGATTCTTGAACATTTTTGGCTAGCGTCTGTAGAGTTATAACTTCTGCATATCGCCTAGGTTTTTAGTTTGTTCCACAAAAGTATTTCTCGCTGATGAAAAGTTTCTGAGTGTCAAGTGAAAGCAAGTCATCAGGGGGTACAGTCAAGTACCTGAAAGTCCAAACCTGGAGCAACAACTCCGCGTCCTTCCGTGACTGTTTACCAGAATCAATGACACAATGACACATGCGCAGTGTCTTCACCGGGAAAAGCGCACATGCTTTCGGTTTTTCTTTTCTTTTTTTTTTTTTTGTTATAATTATTTATTTATTTATTTTTTTATTAGTACCACAGTTTTGCAGAACGTACTACGGAGTTTTTTTTACCTAGCCTTGGCCAGCAATACCACATGACGGCGAAGCCCGAATGTGGTATGGCTGACCAAGGCAAGGTAAAACTCCGTAGTAGGATAACCAAACCCGTGGTAACGATTTTAACATTATTTTAGTAATAATTGCACTGCAGGCAATGAAAAAGAAATACATTAAGCTTGCTCGTCACCTTATTCACAATATAACCACAACAGTCATTTGTCAGATCTATAATATATAATTAATCTTTCTTACGTGGGGAATGCCATTTGAATGTTTTGATTTTGCCGCTATCACAAACTTGGGCCTATATCACTCGTTTAAAAAATACCGTGCGTGTGCCGTCAAAGCTTTATGGTATGGCTTTATAATTGTGAAAATTTGACCAATCAGAGTGGAATATTATAGCAAAAATGTAGATAACGTTGGTTCTTGTTAGGTTTGTAAATACGAATTATAGCCTTCAAAGTATATTTGTGGCACTTTGTGAACATAATGACGCTCTGATGTCGCTCCATCTCGTTTTATTCCATATAATAGCCAAGATACAATGGTACCTTTACTTACTTACTTATATATATATATATATATATATATATATATATATATATATATATATATATATATATATATATATATGTATATATTTATATATAATAAGTACATAAAACATCGACCTGGAGAAAGTAGAATGTGGGTAACCAAATCCGCGTGTTGGTGATATGGAAGTGGCGCAAGACTTAATGCTACCACGGGTAGATTGGGCCTACAGTCCAAGCCGGAATATAACTTTATTAAAGCCAATGTGCCTGAGTGTTCTATATAAAATTCGATGCCATCTGTGTAAACTTCTCAAAAACTGAAAGTAGTTGTGACTATAATGGGATGCAACTCACAATAGCCCTAGAGCAGAGTAAAATTAGAGATAACATGCAACATAACAGCTATAGGTGACAAAATATCCAAGTGAGTATGCCTTGATTGGATGAAGAATATTTTGTCAATGCGCTCCAAATTATTCAAAATTATTGACTTCTAGACACCCAAGTTGCTCAAAATGTGAGTTGCATATCTAGCGGAAGACCATAGACTATTATATCGAATTTGATTACCTGAACGACACCTGCTAATCTTCTGAAGTTTTGCTCGAATTAAGGGTTCAAGCTGTATTTCATAGAATCATTTCTTAGATTCTCAAGCCCGTATTGCAATGTAATAACAGACTCGAGGCAAAGGTAGACCCACAAGAGATAATTATTTCCAGTAAATCACAAAAAGTTTCAACTACAGGGCCAAAGGTTGTTGAACTTGAACGGAAAGTGGAAGAGATTCAAAAGTCTTTAGAAGAAAAATCGAAAAAGCTCAAAAATTATTAATTTATCATGACGCCGTCGAGCAATATGGATGGTGACACATTCTCAGAGTGTCTAGTATAAAGGAAAACCTCAACGTCAATGAAAATGATGACTGTGGCAAACTGATTTTGCGTATGTGCAAGGACAAGCTTGGTTTTAATTTGAGCTTGAGAGATATCCAACGTACTCACCGTCTGGGAAGGAACTCAAAAATCGTGAAAATATATTCAGTTTTTTCAGGCATGTACCAAGCTAAAGGGTTCTAATATCTTCCTCTTAGGAGATCTCAGAGAATGCAGAAATAAACCTGCACATTTGGCAGGGTTATTGAGAAAAGAGATACGTGCATAGTAAGCATTCGATCAGAGCATAGAAATAAGTACTTTTTAATGGGACCTTTCCAATAAAACCGAGTGTAGCATCGTGGTCTTCTTCACAAGTTGAAAATTTTGGCATTTATAATTTTTGCATCCCAGAATAAAATAATACTTGTGTAATCGTAAACGGAGAGGAGTAGTAAAAGGTGAAGAGTCCGACTGGGTATCTGTTGATTCTGGTGTGAGAGTTTTACTGCTTGTGTTGTTTCTTGTTTTCATTAATGATCTTGTAGAGGACTTAACCCGTAAAGTATACTTAGTTGCTGATGATACTTCTCTTTTCGATATAATTAATACACCAGAAGAAACAACCATTAGATTAAATGACAAGTTATTGATTGTGCTTAAGTGGTGCAGAATCTGGAAGGTAGATTTTAAAACTACAGAGATTCTCACTTCTTTAAAGGCTGAAACGCCAAAGCATGAAATGCTATTCTTTATGAACGAGCCAGTCAAACATATTTGCGCACATAAATATATTCGGGTTATTTAGTCTAATAACCTTTCGTGGAATAGTCACACTGACACTTAAACCTGCCAAAGTTTTGTCCCGTTTGGGTACTATCAAATGCTTTTCAGCTTTATTACCTACAGACGCATTTGAAAATATATACAGCGGAATCTCCCTATAAAGACCACCTAAAGGACTGGGAAAATGTGGCTTTAATAGGGGAGTGATGTTAATGGGGATATAAGTTAAACTAGGATGGACAGAAATGGGTCTGTAAATTGGTGGTCTTAATATAGAAATGATATCTTCTTCGAGGTGGTCTTAATTGCAAATTATACTATACATGTTACTCATTAGACTAACTTTTGAATATGCGTCCTCTGTTTTCCGTGACTGCTCTCTTAAATTTTGTAAAATGCTCGAGCCAGCTCAGTATAAAGCTGCTTTATACGCATCTAAAGCTATGAAAACATCCAGCCGAAGAAACGTATCAAATTGTTTAGGACAGACGAGTCTGGAAGATAGGCGTAAATACTTGAAACTTGTTACGTGTTATTTAATTGCTAAAGGTCCGTGTCATAGCTCCTGCACGCGCTGATGTCCACGCAGTTGACAAGGACAGAGTTGATTATAGTCTGCGACAAGTCAATGAGTGTATAACTATCAACTGTTGCAGATAAATTTCTGAAAGCTCGTTTATTCTATCCACGACCCGCCTTTGGAAAACACTTCCGTTAATTGTAGATAATGCTCCTTCAGTTAATACCCCCCCCCCCAAAAAAAAAATAAAAAAATAAAAGGCAAAATTAATTTTTACCCCTCTAAGCTTTCTCATTTTGGGCACGGGCCCCTGAAAGTAGTTATATTCAATTTGCTCAATTGTTACGAGTTGACTTCAGCGAACTGAATGCTCGTCTTTTCCGCGGCTATCTATGCGACTCTCCGGAATGTATCTGTGACTTTAGTTGCGAAACTGAGGTTCACTTTCTGATACAGTGCCCACTTTACAATGAAAACAGACATGTCTTCTTGACAAGGGTTAAGCAGATCCTTATGAATGGAAACATAGGTATCCTATTTGATGTAAATGTATCTGATTGAAGTATCCCAAAGCACATATATTCAATCAGTGTGTTTTCGCAATTGGGAAAGAGGGCAGTGCCCTATTTAAATCCCTCTCGTTTAGAAAATGACGGCGTGCACAGGACAAGACACACAGTAACACATAAAGAATACATGGACACAGACAACACACAGTAAAGCCCTTGATACACGAGGTGATCCATTGCATGCGCACCCTCGCATGCGACATGGCCTGTTGCGCAACACGCAGGCTACACGACATTGATCACATACTGAGGGGCACAGTCAGGTGTGTTTGCAGCAAGGTATTTCGTGTGGAAGCTATAGCTTCTGGTGAGGTTTTTCTGCTTACATATATATATATATATATATATATATATATATATATATATATATATATATATATATATATATATATATATATATATATATACTAACAAGCTGCCTTATATCTCCGGTATTTATAGGTTATTACAGATGCACGAAGCCTTCGTCAAACGGACAAAGGTACTAATATAATTTCCAACAGTATGATGCCCCGGCATCGCTACTTGCAGCATGCTATGGTGATACATCAAAAAAATTACTCAGGATACAAGAATTAATTCGTCCTACATACTACTGTTTTCAGCAGTATCATTATATCAAAGAGAATATTACTTTTATCAGATTTCGTATTAACTTAAACAGATAGTGTCCTATCACTCAGTCGTTTTAAATAAATATTTTGATGGAACAATCAAAATATTGCAATCAACTAACAAATTTTGTCCCCTTTGTTTGTAAAGGATTGTGAACAGTTTTGTATCAGTTGCATATATCTGTTATGATTTGAAAATGGTAACTATGGCGCAGGATTATTTCATGAATAATAAATTTGAAAAATTTTCAGAATAAATCATGTACAAAACTAGCTTCTTTGCACCAGATATTCTCTTGTCTTCTGTTGATCGGCGCTACTTCCACTTTAAGGGCCATTTCTGCTGCGACTGTATGATGTCCTGACACTTCGGATTTTCCTTATTTACATCTTCAACTGAAATAAGTACATTCACCCATATTACATAATACGGCAGAGTGTAATACCAATATAAATGCAAATATACAGAGGTACTGACACTGATCTACTCATGCGTCCTTATGTAGTACTGGCAATTTACTAATGAGATTTTCGGATATTGAAGTATCTTTGTCTTCATTTTTTATCACATTTATTTAAAGCTCCTATGCAGGAAAAACAATATTTCCTATTTTTATAAATGAAACTTTCACTTCACACCGATACACGCCTGTGCAAATCCCTTACACACACACACACACACACACACACATACATACATACATACATATATATATATATGTATATACATATATATATTTGTGTGTGTGTGTGTATGTGTGAGTTTTTAAAAAATAAAACGTAATGTGTAATACAGGATTTAACCAATCTGAAGCCAAGAAACGTAGCCGTTATGGTATATATATATACATACATACATACATACATACATACACACACATATTATGTATATATGTATATATATATATATATATATATATATATATATATATATATATATATATATATATATATATATATATATATATATATATGGTATGTGTGTGGGTGTAGGTGTTTGTAACCTCTTTGATGAGATTTTCACGAATATTCCTATCCTTGTATTGGGGCATTGTAGTGTCCCATAGTGAGGGGCGCTCTCCATATGCTTCAATTAAGTTGTCTATTTGTGCTGCAGTTAAGTTTGCAAACTCGTCAAGCACACTTTCTGCAGCAGTGGGATCCATGTTGGCGCGTGGTATAGAAAGGTTGCAATGGCAAAAAGAAAGGTCACTAGAAAACAGGGCAGGGTTCTTCTTATTTTGATTGATTGGTTATGCAACGAAGTGGCTACACCGTTCACAAGTACTTGCAAAGGGCTCGGGCGACGCGACAGGTCACGGCAAAATCCGACAGTGCAGGTTGCATGTTACTTGTTGCAGAAGCCAGTTTTGCACGTGGCACAGTGGCTACTCGAAACAATTCGTTGCATGCAACGCATCGCATGTGACATATCACATCGCGTATCGCTCACTTAACACACAAAGAAGACATGGACCCCGGGGGGGGGGGGTACTTCCTATACCTTGCTATACGGGTAGGCGCCGCGGAAAAGACCCCCTATTTTCGGTACTTGTCGCTCTCTAAGACCCCCCTTTTTCCTGCTTGTAGGTCTAAAAGACCCCCCTTTTTCGCTTGTCTCACCCAAAGACCCCCGTGTTTTTCAATTCCTGTCTCCAAATTGCCCCAAAATACACCAAATTTTATGTAAAATTTCATTTTTTTTTCAATACAAGCTCCAAAAGACCCCCCATTTTCACATTAGTTCCGCTCCCATTGGGTCCGGGTTTTGTACCCTCGGTGGAGCCTACCCACCAAAAATTCCGGGAAGTACCCCCCCCGGGACATGGACACAGATAAGACAGACAGTGGGTCATACATTTGGGTAGTATCATCTAACTAAGGCATCATATTTGACGATCTGCAATTGTTGGAGAAGGTGGAGTTACTTTTGTTTGGTGCCCCTTCTACAACAACACATAACTTAGGTTGTTCTATTATAGATGCGATAGGGCATTATATGACTTATACTTAAATTTTTAAAAAATTTTAAACAGGAAATAATACTGACGATAACGGCTGATCAATTGGTTTTGGTGTTTGGCGTTTCCATGTGTCAAATATCTATGTGGGGCGGACAGGTTTTGGACTTGACCTGGTCTTCCTGCTTGAAAAGTTTTGTGATGCAGGAGCCGGCAAGGTTCAGGTGAGCATGAATAAGAGGAGGTCGTGGGGTCGGTGGTGGGGGCGGGTATGGCCAGACACCTATTGCTGCCGGACTCCTTCCGGCCTGTCGTTGGGGCGCCCCCTGCGTCGTTCAACAGAGGTTTCTTCGTCAGTGTTCAACTATTCGAATATTCGGGGCCTGTGTAATCTGATCATATCTAGTAAACAGGTATTCAGTTCTCTGGTATATGAAGCTTTCATCTTAATATACAGCAGACTATTTGAAACAAATTTTCGGAAAACAAAATTGTCACGCCAACGTGCAAAGGACAACAGTTCCATAACTACTACTTAAAAAGATGTATTGAAACCAAAACTACTACTACTACTACTACTACTACTACTACTACTACTACTACTGAATAAATAGCTTACACAAGCAAAAATTAGAAGCTGAACTGAACAAAATATATCACACTGCAACAGATACAGAAATACATTCACAGATGCACTTCGAGTCGCCATGCAGATGCGTTACATTGAACTATTCAAGACAAAAAACAACTCAGGGAAAACATTTGGGAAACATTCGGTAAGGCACTAGACCCCAACAAAAAAATTGATAAAAGATGAACAAACCATATCAAACTGAAAAACACATAGCAAACCCATTCAACAATATTTTTTGCAGTGAAGGCGGAAAGCTAGCCTATAAAATGTCAAACAATTCTGAACGTGTGGAAACAGAAAAAAACACCCTGTTCAACCCAAAATATCTACTTAACTCCAATAACCGGGACGGAATTACACATGGAATAATCAACAGAAAGCTGCTGGCCGAGATCAGATACCTCCTAAAATCATAGAACATACAGAAAACCAAATTCGATTGGTTTAAATATAAACTTTATTGACTCTTTAAGCAACTCTATATGCCCAGATCACTTCAAAGCTGCACATGTAAGCCCACTACACACACACACACACACACACACACACACACACACACACACACACACACACACACACACACACACACACAACAGGATGAGACAAAACTCTCCAACTACAGACCTATAGGCCTATTGAGTTGTGTCGGAAAATATTGGAAGAAATGATGCACAAAAGATTGTATTCATTCTTCACAAACCATGGTCTATTTTATAGATACCAAGTTGAATTTCAACAGAATTTGTCAACTTCATTGGCATTATTATAAATTAGAGACAACATACATGGAAATCTGAACAAGGAAAAAGATATATTAGGCATTTGTATTGACCTTGCAGATGCTTTTTTTCGCTGTTAACCATGCATACTTATAAATAAATTGCGACACAATTGTACACGGGGCCAACCTCTAGCATAGTTTGGAAGCTAACTTAAATATCGAAAGCAATTTGTGTCCACCCAAGACACAACTTTAGATATTTTTCCCATAACATGCAGCGTACCCCAAGGCTCTGTCTTGGGGCCGCTGTTCTCTCTGACCCCCAAAATGACATCCAGTGAAGTGTCCAAACAGCAACTTCTATCGGACTTTTTGCGGACGATACCAATATATTTATATCAGCCCCAAAACTACAGCGGTTAAAAATGATGGTTAATTAATTTTTAAAAATCTACACAAACTCGTTCTATATAAACAACTCGCTATGATCATAGACAAGCCCTGCATTAGTATATCAAAACTCAATAACCCAAACTACTCCTATATTGTATTTGTGTCTTTTTGCCAAGAACCACTTCCTAGTAGTCATTACCCTATTCTGCAGTCCGAACTCTTTACTCTCCACAAGCTAACCTGTCCGTGTCTAACCTATATACATATGGAAGTATTATTGTCCATACGTTCCTCGGTGAAATTTTGACATAGGCTGTATTAGCCCAAATAAACTAAAGGGTCTTCAGCGGGTTACTACTCAACATGTTTCGGAGCCTATTACCCGTACATGTCCCTCTGAGTGGGGGCTCCTTGTCTAAGCTAAATATTCAGCAAAGACAAGCCACATAATGATGAACAAATATGAACGTGGCAAATGATGAATTAGCTAAATACGTGAAGTTTTGCTTATAAAGAGCGTCATTATGAAAGAAGAATACCTGTCAAATAAACCATAATTACTAAATTTGTATATTACAGGTTCAGATAAGAACATTTTTACTTACCCCTGAACCAATATGTATCCTTTCTAGCTGGACAGCTTATCCTAGTTAAACCACCTGCAAGTGTATAACTGAAGTGGAAACAAGCTGGGTCCTTATATTCAGTCCCAGTGATTGTAAAATAAACGGTTGCAGCCAGACCACCTGCAAAAACCAAGGGAAATCCTAACAAGGACTGCAACAATGGACATCCTGCACCAGAAATGTAAAACAAACTTCATGATGACACCTACTCCTCACTTTGAAAGTCTACAAACAATTAAGCTCTATTTCTTTGCCAACCCAGAGTCAATGTTTCAACGTTATGTGTCAGGTTTGCGACATTTGAGAAAATACTATCAATTTTGAGAAACTTTTTAATATTGAGTAAATGTGCATTTGCACATGTCAGAAAAGAATGACAGTCATTATCATTTACGCAAAAAACATGATATCAATCAATTTTTCTTAACAGGATTTCAAGTAGAATTAGGCAAACATGTAGCTGTCGTAGGCCGCTGCTCGCTACCGATGCCCCCCCGGGGGGGGGGGGGGGGGTTAACCTGACAGAAAACATGTGAGCCTAAAATGTCTGAAAGTGAATATTATAACAGAATGGTGCCAAAAAATAAAGTTAAGTAACACAACAGAGACGTCTAAAAACTTTAAATTATTGTAGCCAAACATTCTAATAATCTTTCGATATTAACAGCAAAATTATAGGGCAAGTCAGAAAAGAATGAAAGTCATTTGTATTTAAGTCAAAAGAATGCAATGAAAATACAATATTTCTTAACCAGATATCAAGTATAATTAGGCAAACTTGTAACTGTCGTAGGCCGCTACTTGCTACTGATAGCCCCTGAGGGTTTAACCTTACAGAAAACAAGTTAGCCTAAAATGTCTGAAAGGTGAACATTAAAACAGAATGATGCCGAAGGTTAAAATTAAGTAGCAAAACAGGCAAGTCTAAAATTTCTAAAATTATTGAAGCCAAACTTCCTAACCATCTCGGATATTTACAGCAATATTTGTAGAAATATTTGATCAAAAGTACATCTTTGAATCCTCTTGACTCAAGTTTATTGTAATTAAATTAGGTTCTAGATGCAAAGTCCTGAAATTAAGAACAAATCCGACCAAATCTCAAAATCTGTGACAAATGCGTATTATATCCAATAGTTTCCAAAATATTACTGTCCGGGAAAGGATAGTTTAACTACTTCTAAGTTAAACTCATCTATTTTGTGATACTTTAATACAAAACCTGCCATTAGTGACCTCAATATCCGAGTCCCAAACAACATCTCTGAAACCATCTGAATTGTTACCCTCCAAAGGGATACATTTTGGGTAAATTTCTTCAGCAATTTCACTGAAATTTAGAACATTTACACAAGCGATGTCATCAATATATCTTGTGTTGTTTGATAATTTTGTAGCCTTGAAAGTCCTTTTTCATCAATTTATCCATATACTTAAATTCAAGCCAGGTTAAATATAAATCTGCCAGTAAAGCGGAGCAGGGAGGGAAAAGAAAAAAAAAAAGAAATTGCCAGCAATGACGTTTCAAAAAAAGAACTAAAAAGTATCTAATCAATACAGTTGACAATGATCAATAATATATCCAAGAGGATTAGATTTATTTTCATATTGTAGTGTTAGCAACCTAGTCAGACAAGCAGCGTAGACTGTTCTATTTTAAGAGGATACGTACAGATGAATGAAAACAAGTTACTGTAAATAGACGGCAGCAAAATAGTTTATTTATTTTCTTTTCTTTTCCCGTCTTCTCCCTCCTGTAATTCATATTGTAGTGTTAACAGTTTCACATATGCAGCTTTGTGTCACTATCTGTGTATACATGAATGTTAAATGACAAAGCAATTGTTAAATGACGTTACTGATGTGGGGTTTCTTTTATTAATTAATTAAATATTTATATATATATATATACATATTATTCATTTAGTTAGTTAGTAAGTTAGTTAGCTAGCTAGCTAGTTAGCTAGTTAGCTAGTTAGTTAGTTAGTTAGTTAGCTAGTTAGTTAGTTAGTTAGCTAGCTAGCTAGCCAGCCAGCTAGTTAGCTAGCTAGCTAGCTAGCTAGCTAGTTAGTTAGCCAGCTAGCTAGCTAGTTAGTTAGCTAGCTAGCTAGCTAGTTAGCTAGCTAGCTAGCTAGCTAGTTAGCTAGCTAGCTAGCTAGCTAGCTAGTTAGCTAGCTAGCTAGTTAGTTAGCTAGCTAGCTAGTTAGTTAGCTAGCTAGCTAGCTAGTTAGCTAGCTAGCTAGCTAGTTAGCTAGTTAGTTAGCTAGCTAGCTAGTTAGTTAGCTAGCTAGCTAGTTAGTTAGCTAGCTAGCTAGCTAGTTAGCTAGTTAGTTAGTTAGCTAGTTAGTTAGTTAGCTAGTTAGTTAGTTAGTTAGTTAGTTAGTTAGTTAGTTAGTTAGTTAGTTAGCTAGCTAGCTAGCTAGCTAGCTAGTTTGTGACCTCAGACGAGCACCCAGCTAGACGAGTCTTGATTCCAATGGGAGTGACCATGACCTTATTGTATACATTATGTTTGTACGTTATTGTAAAAACGAAGATTCAGTTCAATATATTAACTATGTATGTGTATTATCTTTATTTTTTACCTCTCTCTTTCTCTCTCTCAGATCTTTGTATAAAGTTATAGTGTAGTGCTATCTGTATTTACCTGAGGAGAGGACTTGGTGTTTGCCCCTGTCTACATTTCCAATCCCCGTAAAAGATTCAACGTATTTAAAAAAAAAAAAAAACCCAAACCAATATACCGTCTTTACGTGACAAACAAGCCAATATACTGGGCTAGCATAATAAACAAAACAATATACCGGTTTAACATGAGAAACAAACAAATTTACCCGGCTTAGCATTATAAATGATCAATCCAGGAAGACATTGGTGGATTAGAATCATCGTACAGCACGCGTACACCGTGTTTGATCATTACAATTCTTCACGGGTGTCACACACTTAGTCGGCGTTGTCGTCATGAGGTATAACATGATAGCCATACGCAATGCACTAAGTCTAAATCTTCAAGCAAACAACACCATTATTAATAATGCTGGCTCACGTACAAGCATCTGAATATGGATATCACCATGGATGAACAACATTGTAAATTCTGTTTGCTTTAATAGCCGCCCTCCTCCTCCGACCGACAGAAAGTGATAAATTTGCTTAGTAAGTTTCCCACGACAATATACAGTGGAAAAACTTATAGCCTGCTCACACGTCCATGGCACTGAAAAAATGTTTCGTTTACCTTTTCTGTAAGGGTAAACAGTATTCACATGCATGTGCACGTTTTTGCCCCGAAACATCCCATACGGTTCACGTTTTCTGGCTTTTCTATCTTTTATTTGAACTATTTCTGTTTCCACTGGCCTAGAAAAGGTATGTCGTACTTTTTTGGTAAATGGTTAAAAAAAAAAAAACAGAACCGGGGCACCTTCCAACTTTGTTTGGCAGAGTTGCCGAAGTTGTATGGAGCGGTGTAGGTGTGCACTTGTAAAAGTATGGTTTGGAGCAGCAAAACGAGCTTGGAGTTATCGGAGACAGGCCTAGAGGAGGGAGAAAGAGACAAAATCAGGAAAGGATGGTACTGTCCAGGTTGGGGGCTGTTAATATCGGCTGTAGTGGTGGTTGTTCTTATTACTTTAACAGCCCTAACTGTCTACTTTGTCGTGTCCTCAAACTACAAGAAGGGCTTGACACCGGCTAAACAGTGGAAAAGCTGTATGGCATTGCCCGGATTTAAGCAATACTGTAAGTTTTTTTTTTTTTTCTTTTTTTTAAGGGAAACTTACTTTAGCTCTTTCAATTCCACATTTTGGACGGAGTCGACAGCTTTATTCGGCGCTTTGGCCTGGACTATTATCTTTTATATCACTACAGGCATGGTGGCACTTGCATTTTATATATCTTTTGCAATGAACATGGATCTGACACTCTTATTATAATTTAAAGCAGTTCGTTTAAGTGGTTCGACTTCAGTCGTAGTGGGCATTGAAAGAGTAAATGTATTCTGAATGACAATGATTTGAATTAACCGTCATCGGAACTGCCATTGTTTTTCATTTATGTATTATAAATTTGACCATTAATTCTTAAAATTGCAAGACTTTTGAGGCAAACAGCTATTTAGTGACCCATCATTTTTTATTTTGCAGCTTTGCTTTTCGTTTTTTGTTTTGTTTTGTTGTTTTTTTTGTGGGGGGGGGGGCAGCGTTCAGTTTCCTAATATTTTTACTGGAAACTTTATTGAGAGCTTTTAGTGGCACTGTGCTTGTGGTCACCAGCTTGTTGTAGTTAGCTTTTCCCTGCTTATCGCCCGTGAAACGTACCGTATGCTCAAAATCTTACAAAAAGACGTGTTGGTGGTCAATGCGACTTTTCCGTCGAATTTTTCATTGAGGGGAAGTAAAAAAATGGGCTATGTTTCTTTCAGTCTCAATGACAATTATATTTGAAACTATTCACAATTCAACGGCCGCTGCACAAGGGAAACCTAACACTAACCTGCCCTGTAACGTAATGATTCTAGTCGCACTTTCAGACTATCTAGCTCCATAACAAGTCACAGTTTTGCCAAACGAACTGCAGAAAAGAAGTTATATTTAGTGAAACAGTGGAGTTGTAATGAGCTGACTTTAAAAAGACTTGAGGCAGTCGACTTATAATAAACTAACTTGAAATGGGATTGCCACAAAAACTTTATGCGTTTTCTTCCTTAGCTTGTATGTTTTCCCAATTAATTCAACACAAGTGTCTTGATAGTGAAATTATTTCTCTGCTGTTCAGTAACGGTTGTAAAAAATGATATGGCAATTGTTCTGGCTCAAAGCGCTGACATCGATAATACAAGCTGACAGTGAAAAGTGTTAACTATTTTGCCCATCACCGAGTTTTAAAAAGGCTATGGTTTCCTCTGTGAGCAATGGAATTCAGAGCTCCAGATGGCAGCACTCACTATGTTCATTTGGACAAGTTTTGCTATTTGCTGAATAAAAGTTTTAAAGGGATTTGTGGTTATGCAAATAAGTAAATTTATGCAAATGGTCACGCTCAAGTTATGCCCTCTGAGGTCCTAAAAGGGCCTATTATAAATCATTTAGGAGTACTTTCTATGCGATGTTAGTAAATCTAATACTTTTGTTGTATAATTCAAAGTAAAAATCTGACCTGGAGGAGGGGAAAGTTGTACGCTGCCTCTCTCGGGACTATTTTGGTTAAGGTTGAATTCCGTGTGTACGTATATCTATATCCACATAAAGATCCGTACACTTATCGGTAATCCGCATATATTACAATACATACAAAATTACTGTTCGGAGTCCATATGTACGTATGTGCGAATCCGAGTGCAGAAACACGTTATTCATCTGCTGCGGACACGTTAAAACTTAGGCGTATCTACATGAGGATGTGGATACACGGAGAAAAAGGTTATGGCCGTTATCCCGCTTTTGCTTCCTTATAGCACACCGGACATAGTGACACCACAGCTTGACCTTCACACCTTCACTTCGTCACAGTTTTTTTCTTTCTCCTTTCTCTGTTTCCTTCTTTCGGGACGAAATAGCTGTCGTCTTTTTTCAAGGGCCGCCGATGTGATGTTCATTTGTTTATTTATCGTGACAGAAGACACTTTTTCAGCGGAGCAATGCGGAGTCATAAATTGAAGCAATGATATAGTTTTAACGGACGTTTTCAACATAAGAAATCGAGCTGCCTTTCAACACTCGAAAAATGCCTGTACACTATACATACTTTATGCCCATTTCAAGCTAAAGTAGGTTGCAAATATTCCATTCAAGTAGGCTGTATTCTGTATTCTGTTGCCTGCAACATTATCTGGGTTAGTGACCAGTTGCCCTGTGCTGAAACAAGTTGTCACAGCCTGATATAACGTATAGAAAGTGCCGAACCCTGAAAGCCTTTACTGAGTTAGAAATAGTTATGTAGTCAACACATTCGCCGCACCAAAGAAAACTGCTGACCTGTGGCATACCAGCCTACAAGGTATTATCTGCAGTAATATTCACTAAAGTTGTTTTCTAATGACGCCAAATTATGGTAAATTGATTGAGGCAAACCACTTGCAACCTTGTGATATTTGATTATTATGGCCAAAAGGGATCAGGGTGGCAGACTGACTTTTCTGTGATGCATATTCTGTTCATACATGAAGGGCCAGATAATAGACCCTCATAAATTGTTTGCTCCCACCCCCACCCCCGAAAATGTATATGGTAAAAAAGAAATGAATTGTGGGATAACTAGTCTCGATTCCTGTACAAAATCATATACCTTTCATGTGCATTTTTTGAATCTCTTGATGCGATGAAATTCCTGTCTGAATGTCCTTCACAGGTAGACCAATACCAGCAACAACAACGGCCAAAACGCCGACGACGAAGCCACCACCAGCAAAGCCGCCCTTAGTGACAGGACTCAGACTTAACACAAGTGTAGTCCCGTACCATTACAACCTGATAGTTCAACCTTTTATTTACGATGATGCCAACTTCACATTCGCGGGAAATGTGACAATATTTGTCACGTGCAACGAGACCACTGATCTCATTGTTCTTCACTCTCTGAACTTAACGGTAAAGGTATCCAATATTAAAGTTGCTCCCCTAAATGGAAAGGAATCAAACATTGCTGTAGCGAGACTTGAGAGAGATGAATGGAGACAGTTTCTTAAGGTGTACCTTTCTGAAACTCTCAAGCAGGGGACAACGTACACAATCAGTATACATTACAGTGGGATATTAAAGCACAAAGATCTTCATGGCATGTATCTAGCCAGCTACACACAAGGAAACATCACAAAGTAAGTTTTGTTTAATTTTGGGACAGTAACGACACATTTAGGCGCGAAGTAATTATTTAGTCTTCTCGTTTTCGTGCCAGGTTGAATTTTATCTAAAAATTTTATACTTCTAGCGAGAGGATTCACTAAAGGTCAGCGACTTTTGCGTAAAAAAAAGACAGTAATGCTACTTTGTGGCCAGAAGAAGGTGAAACAATATTTTCTCTTTCCCGCTCTCCAAAGTGCGCAGATGTACATATACAGTATTGTGTTCTTTAATGTGCTTTCTTTAGTCTCGCATTAAAGGTAAACTTTTAGAATAAAATGAAGATAAGACTTATCATTCCCTGCCTCAGATAAATAACTTTCCTACGCAAAATTTTCTGGCTAGTTTGCCAAGTTAGGCATGTGCAGCACGCATAGCAGACACTTCAACTGAGCCATTCATGTTTCTTATCGTAGTTGAGGGTATAAGTAAAATCTGCATGGTTTTTAATCTGACTCTCTATAGCGATAATGAGGACTTTAATTTGGTATCATTATAATTCAAATTTATAGTCCCTATAATGTTGTGTCAGGGTCACATTTTTCAAAATGTAGCTCTCCTAAAAAATCTTCTAGTTCAGTTTTCATTCTTTGAGGTTAAGGACTTAAATATGATAAATTTCTTGTCATATTTGCTGATATGTTTTTGCCGAAGGTGGGGTGGGGTGAGATGGGCGGGGCAGATAATTGTGTTTAGGATTTAAATATATTACACTAGGATTAGGATATAAATATAATACATTTCTTTCCATTTTCGCTGATAGTTTTTTTGCGGAGGGGGGGGGGGTGCTGTGGGCGGGGTAGATAGTTGTGATTTTTTTATAAATTAATGTCACAATTCGAATATTCCATGTGTTAAATTGAATAAATGGTTGTTGTCGATTGTCACAAAAGACGATATTAAATGCCAAATTCAGTAAATGGTTCTGAACAACTGAACCGCCTTTGTTCACAGAGGAAAACTAATTTACGACTCAGGTGTGCACGAACTACAGCACAGCACAGTGTAGAATTTGCAAGCACAGACTCTACAAGTACTCGACACACACACACACACACACACACACACACACACACACACACACACACACACACACACAAACACACACAGAATTCCGTTTACATAAGCCACTAGTTTAAAGCGCTAATCTCAATAATGATCATCGTCAACGTAAGTTCACAACAAGACATTTACACGGACATACATCTACCAAAAAAAAAATCCATAAACCTAAAATGAACACCATCCAAAGTCCAAGCAGCACCGTTCATCACATCTGATAAATATTTTGGACAAGTAATTACAGCATGATGTAACGTTAAAGAATGTGAATTAAAATATTTTTGAGCAGCCATTTGACCTACGAACAGTTGCCAAAAAGGATTAGTGTGGTGGTCGAAAAGCGCAGCATAGTGGTCCAAAGTGTATCAATGATAAGATTTATGCCACAGCCCAGCCAACCATAAACGTTGGCTCAACAATGGCCCAATGCTAGGCCGTTCTTGCCAACGTTGGGCCACTATTGGGCCAAGCTTTATTGCTAGCTGGGAAAGCACTGAGAGCGAAGCTGTTGACACTTCTTGTTCCCAATAGCAGGGATTAAGATTGTTATGCTCGAAATCTATCTTTACCGGGATGCAGTTCTGTCGGTCACGTATTTCACTCGATATTCATGAGCATGCCCAAAAATATGTCAGCATGTACGAATAAAATGTATTATCACAAGTCACGAGGAGAGTTGACCATTTTTGGTTGACATACTAGCACGCAGCTTGCTGGTGAATATCTCTTAGAAATTGAGATAGACTAATAGACTAAAGTGCACACACACAATCGTCATTTCTGCACAGATTACATGCACAAAACAAATATCCGCAATAACGCATCCCATTTGCAACCCAGAAGACAGTTGGTCATAGGGAGTTACACAAATATTCTGCTTTGTATACATTTCACTCCCCATTTGTAGAAATCACGGTCCATTCACAAGGGGTATTGCCGAATATACCACTATCCACACTAAACGTATACAATTATACACTTTTTATAAATATGCTTTCGTTGATTTAAAGTCTGTTTTGATGATTGAGTCGCTGACTCGGTTTGTGTGAGCAATCGTTTTAGAGCCAAATACACAATGAGACTAACGCTCCAGGAAGAAATACACACACAATTGTTTTAGGATGTATACATTCGCGTGTACCTGACGTTTTGTCTACAGACCTCTGACCCCTGACAAAGGTCCCAATACCTCAAGAAAATGTTTCAATAGGGTTATGTTAACTGTTTCCATGTAAAAAATCGCTTTCGATCAAAGGCTATGCGTAAGAGCGTTTAGACAAAATACATTAAGAATATTTTTGCATCAGACAGGCCTGCCGTGTAGGAGACCTACACGACACGCCCATAACAGCGAACATCATGAAAATCATGAACGTATTAAAGGAAACAAACAGTAAAATGAGTGAAATGGGCCTGAAAACAGTCATTTTTAATTTTAAGACAGAGGATAAGCAAGGCACTCGTTTATACATCCATTGCTGCATGCAACAACACGCCTTTACAGGGACATAATGATGCCTGTAGATTGAAACATAGGACTGTTGTTGTTGTTATTCTAATTTGACTTTTGTGTTGGACAGTAAAATAACATAATTTGATCTGTCGAAGAACGCCTGACTTATCTTGCTGTATTGCAATGTAATTAAAGTAGTTCTCTCCTTCCACTTTGACCCTGTACTACTAGCACAGTTATGAAGTTATCCATGATTCCTGCTCGTACATTCTTTCTCTTGAAGGCACATGGTGGTAACTCAGTTTGAAAC
Source organism: Hermodice carunculata (assembly GCA_964020975.1). Taxonomy (NCBI): domain Eukaryota; kingdom Metazoa; phylum Annelida; class Polychaeta; order Eunicida; family Amphinomidae; genus Hermodice; species Hermodice carunculata. The sequence goes on from OZ026621.1 coordinate 54,641,190, forward strand.
AGCATATGCCCGCCGTGCGATGCCCTGTTTTGATGAGCCCTCATTCAAAGCCACATTTAATGTGTCAGTTATCAGGAAACGGAACTACACAGCTTTGTCCAATATGCCCCGCATATCTACGGAAGAGCGGTAAGATGTAAATGTTACTGTTGCTACTCCTGTATAGACGGCAGATAACTGTTCTACGAGAAGCAAACACTGTCCGGTACGCTGTTTATTAAAACCTCACGAGAACATAGTCATAAATCTAATGGTTTCCAGTGCATTGTGACATGTATCGCACAGCTAATAAATTATTCTCTTGTTCATATGAACGAAAGCTGATTATATATATATATATATATATATATATATATATATATATATATATATATATATATATATATATATATATATATATATATATATATATATATATATATATATATATACACATATATATATATTAATCCCATATCATGCGTTTTCTGTTTGATATAAGAGACCCATGGGTCGGATGCTATGCTCACTTGTGATGGTTTTCATTGATACAAAAATTCACAATAAAACATGAACGACTTGGGTCAAATGATGCCTTCAATAATTTAAAGGAAGGGCAAAAACTTACGTCAAATAACAGATGGCTTCAGCAGTATCATTAGCAATCAAGATGTAGGCCTCCTCCACAATCTCGCCACCCAATTTCATAAAAGATTCAAACAAACAAACAAACAAACAAACAAACAAACAAACAAACAAACAAACAAACAAACAAAAATTGACTCATATAATCATTATGACTTGTATTTTAATCTAAGAATTTTTAAAATCTCTTCAAAATTTGCAACCCGAGTCCAGGTTTCCATTAATGGTCTTTTTTTTCATCAATGAGCCATATTTTAAAAGACAAGGTCCCAGTGATCCCAAAACACGTCTCCATGCAGAGATTTATGTAGCATGCTTTCGATAGGATCGAGTCTCTTCTGCATTGGTGTTAGCGGTACGCCATATCATCAACAAATCACTTCTTGGATCTTTATGGGCCTGGTAACCTACAAAAATGGGTAAAGGTCATCCATAGTACATATTGTATTTGTATAAAGAGTATACAATCCAGTGAGGATTTCTACTCTCAAATTTTGCTAATGAAACTTGAATGCAAATTTATAATGAATAAACTTGAATGAATAAATGAATATAGGACATGAACCATATATCATATAAATTTTGAATGTTCAGCTTAATATTTTCGGGGTATTAAATTATGTTTTGGCTTTTAATATCCGCCAAATGTACGTAACGCCACCAGTATTATACGCAACGGATAATTCTTTCGTCAAGAATCTCACTTGATTTCATGAAATTCCAACAAAAATTAAAGATTCTGGGTGGCTCACGAGATTTTTACATTTTCATCCAGACGTATTTCCTCCAAGCTGCGGATGGCGCTACCAGTATCATAAGCAATCCAGATACTAACCACATTAACCTATTCCACAGTAAATTTAATTAAGATTCACAAAGAACATCATATGGCAAAGCGCTGACAAACTTTGCACATTTTGAATCCTCAATCTCTGGTGGCGTATGACCTTGACGTTCATTTCTGATTAAAAAAAAAAAAAAAAAACCTTTTTGCACCACGAGTTCTCCTTTCAATTAAATATTCGTTTTTTCCCAAAATCGGATAATTTTGGACTTATGCAGAAAATTGGGAGTTATAAAAGTTCCACAATTCATATTAATTAGGCAAAAGTAACCCCAAACTAGGTCACCATGCAGCGTTTTATGTAACCTGCACTCAAAATGAAACATAAATCTGGAGGTTACACTCTCTTCTCCACCGATGATCTGGCTACGCCCTATCAACGCGAATTTCCTTTTCAAGTTTACTGGCCTGGGGGCCTACAAAAACAAATATATTAGTGTTGGACATAATCTATGTATTATATAAATTTGGAATATTAAGCTTAAATATTTTTCGGGGTTTTAAATTTCATCTTATTCAGCAAATTTTGGCTCACCTTATCTGTCAAACAGGTCAGGTGATGCCACTAGTATCATTTGCAACCGAGAGTTTCACTTCTTCAACAATCCCACTGGATTTCACGGAAATCCATAAAAAAATAGAGATGCTGGAAGGTCCACAGGATTTTCAAATTTTGACCTATATTGTGCACAATACTTGAGGTGGCGCCATTATTTAATTGAACTTAACCGCGATTTTCATACATTTTTGAAGTCCTAAATGTTGAGGCTAACTTGAAAGCTGTTGAGTGTATCGTGTTCAGGAGCAAAAGCGTGCGGACGGACGAAGGGTGTGACACACGGACATCAGTAATAACAAGAGCTCAGCCACTATTCATCAGCAGAGCTAGCAAAACAAAAGAGTATTCAAATATGTACTAGTTTTTGAACTGATAGTAAAGTTTTGACGATGTTCATATCATTTTAGGAACAACGAGTGGGTAATTGATGTGTTCGGTACAAGTGTTTACATGTCCACATATTTACTTGCAATTGTCGTAAGTGATCAAATTTATAGGGATCATCGTACGGTACGAGGAACTTATGTGAGTATATGCACACATGGAATCACAGTTTCTTTGATTTTCAACACTAAAACTATGATTTTTTTCTCTTTTTTGGGGGGGGGGTCCCTGTCACTTTCACTTTGTACACAGCAGCGAGTAAACCTACCATTGAGTTATTTATTAAATAGTGCAGAAAAAATATGACCCATATTCATAAATTCCAAAACCAACAATGACAGCGAAGAGTTTCCAGAGTTACCAAAGCATCAACATCCATCTTCCTATACCAATGTGAAGAACCAAATTTCACTCCTGACTTGAGACAGGCAGTCACCCATAAAAGGCAACTGGTGGTTTTAAATCGGTCCTCTCAACCTTTGAAACATTCTTCATTAACTTCATACTATAGTGTTACCAAAATGTCTAGGCCTAACCACTCAAAACCCAAAGTTCATTATTTCTGCCAAACATGAAAAGAGACCTGGTAGGCCTATCACTTTTTAGTTCTTCTGACTTGTCAGGCAGCTGAGTTTACAGGAAAAGAAGAAAGTAGGCCAACATCGTTTTTGTAATATTTAAGAATCTGGAACATTATAAACATACTCTACCTCCATTATAACCATGAGTTGGAGAACACAGCCCAGAGCACAACATAGCCAATGGAGTATTTATCAAATTAAAAATATCAATTGACAAATGCTTACCAAAGATGTATAAAAATACATTTGCTGCTGAGTATACATGTAATTGTAAAGTTTTTTTTTGTAAATTATGTTTTTTTTATAATTTTTATAAGGGGGGGGAGGTTATATGCCGTGACCCTAATTATTAATTATCAGCATAAATGCTCTACTTATGAGTATAAATGCTATATACTCTTCTACTTTTTACTTCAGAGTCGAGTGTGGGCTAGGCGAGATTACATTGACCAAGTGGAATTTGCCTTGAATGTATCAGGAACCATGGTGGAAATTTTTGAAAACTATACGGGAATTCCATATCCATTACCTAAAATAGGTACTGTGTTTCCCTAAATAACAATGTTGATTGTATAAATCCGTTACATATCTCTTTTGTTGAATGAATTACAAGCACAGTGTACCAATTTTTGTCTATATATGCAAAATAAGCACAGAATGTAATGGTAAAACGTTCGAGTTGATAAATTACATATCTTATGCAATACTGATATAAAACTAAGACGCGAAGATTCATATCCCGTACTGTGTGGGCCGTGCGTATCCACAGATTCACCAAATTTTGGTTTTGCATTCACAACAGGAGTTATTCCAAAAATTAATGCCATTTTACGAAAATCCATCAGGCAGCTGTGGTGGTTTTTGAGCTGTATTTTGTATCAGCCTTGTGAATAGTATAAAGGTAAACTGCTGCAAACCGGCCGGGTTTCGATGCATATTTATTTTCGCTTATTTCACTACTGGCACAAAACTGAAAATAAAATACAATATGAACAGCATTTTGATGGGAATATGTTCAAAATCTTCTGCGCAAATCTTCAAGGAAAATGATTCAAACTGAAATGTGCAAAGAAAAACAAAAAACAAAACAAAACCTATAAAAATTTAAAAGCGTGAAAATAAGTACATTTAAAACGATTAAATGTGTTGAGATGGTAAGAAGACTAACCATGAATGTATGTGGAACACGATACCAACATGAAATAATTTCTCTATGTGGAAAGTATATATATCTATAGATCACTTTGCTGTCCCCGACAAATATTTCTCTGCCGGGGCGATGGAAAACTGGGGATTGGTTTTGTATACGGAAAGCGTATTGCTTTACAATCCTCGATACAGTACCACCAGCGAGAAAAATGCTGTTGCACAGACCATGAGTCACGAATTAGCCCACCAGGTAGGCCAATATATCTGTGACACATTCTAGAATGATGTGATGCAACGTAGAATTTTGACTAATTATGCAAAGGGCGACAATCTGACAACCTATTCACCAAATCTCAAAATAACCCCTATAACTTTGGCTTTGTTATATATTGTTTGTTCCATGTTGGTTAATTTATGTTATATAACATTAAATTACAAAAAGAAGTTAGGGTGTACTGGAAACAGAACACAATGCGGTGATCAGCCTTGCTGTCATTGCCGTTGCGCTAGATTACTGCATACAAAAGGAGTAATTTGGTTGACAGTACGATGCCATAATGTAGATTGAAGCTATCGTATGCATATAATCATAAATGTTCACATAAGAGCCCGTCTTATCATAGATATTTCAAATACGGATATACCGGTGTGCCAAAGCAGACAATCGGTTTTTCAGGAAGATTATTCCTTCTCTCTCTCTCTCTCTCTCTCTCTCTCTCTCTCTCTCTCTCTCTCTCTCTCTCTCTCTCTCTCTCTCTCTCTCTCTCTTTCTCTTAATTTACCAGCAAGTATTATATCTGGCATCATTATACGTGCCAGCAAAACAGACCAGGTTCCATTTTACTGGCGGAGTTGACAAAAAACGCAACTTGGGTCTGCTTTGGAGACAATATTATACGTGTAAGCTTCAAATTGGGCATGGTTGTATCTCTGCGAATGAGGTTTTGTCTTCCGATACACAAGAATGATGTTCTTTAAAAAATATGCAAATTAGTGGCATTAGAGGCTGGAAATGTCGAATAAACGTCCATGATATGATGTCAGCAGAACTTGTATCTGCAACTTCTAGAGCCCTGCGCATCCAAACAATGTTGAGCTGACCTAGAAAAATAAGTTTTGCAAATTTGGGAAAACTTTAATTTCTAATATAAAATATCTTTAAATCTATAACAGCCGACCAAAATTTGTATATGAATAGTTTACAATTTTTTACCTATGCGGATTAAGGACATTTTAAATTTGTTTGAATGTTTTAAGATGGAGATGACATATATATATATATATATATATATATATATATATATATATATATATATATATATATATATATATATATATATATATATATATGTGTGTGTGTGTGTGTGTGTGTGGGTGTGGGTGTGTGCACTTAATCCTGGAATATTTTTAGATGTAAAGTGTTCATCTTGTTCATTAAGGAACACTTAGTCTAGGCCAGTCACTAAAACAATTCGTTGCTTTTAAAGATATATATATATATATATATATATATATATATATATATATATATATATATATATATATATGTATACAAGACGGTGACTCAGTAGTAATCTAAGTTAACCAATCTTCCCTTAAGCTCTTCTGATGCAAAGCTCGCCTTCCTTTTCCATTGGGAATACTTCGTCTAGTCTACCCACTCCAAGAACTCTTTGAGACACCCATATATATATATATATACATATATATGTGGAATTATAGGAGGCTTTATATTTTTACCGTATTCATTGTTAGCTCTGCTGACTTGTCAGTCAGCAGAGTTTATAGAATCCGTTTGCGTCCGTTGTCCGTCTATCCTTCCGTCCGTCCGTCTGTCTTTAGACTTTTTATATTTTCGACTTCTTCTCAAAAACCACTACATAGAATGTTTTGATTTTGCACATGGATGATCCCCAGGTGGACCTGTACCAAGTTTGCGAAGGAGATGATGATGCAATTATTTTCCTATTCTTTATGAACTTTTTAATTTATTTTTTGAAAAAAATTAAAATTTCTTCATCTTAAGAACTACGAAGCCAATTGCTTGGATATTGTACATAGGGTCATCTGGGGTCAACTAGTTCTTATTATGGCCACCAGATGGCGCTGTTATTTTTTTACTATTTTTTTAAATGAATTATTGCCTGTTAAGGCTATTTTCGACTTTTTCGCCAGAACGGCAGAACAGAATTGCTTAAAATTTTATCAGAATATAGTTGGACATTAGACAATGAAAGTTTGCGAAAATAATATGGATATGTTAATTTTAGGCAAAGTTATGGGATATCAATCTTCGCAACTGGAAGGAAGTGCTGCAGCTGTATATATATATATATATATAGCAATACAGTGCATATATTTCACTATTGTATTTACCCTTCTGACTTCTTCTCAACAACCGCTGTATGGAATGTTTTTATTTTGCACATGGATGTTGCCCAGGTGAACCTCTACCAAGTTTGCGAAGGAGATGATGATGCAATAATTTTTCTATTTTTAATGAATTTTTTAATTAATTTTTTGAAAAAAAAATTCTTCATCTCAAGAACTACATGGCCAATTGCTTTGAGATTGCACATAGGGTCACCTGGAGTCAACTAGTTTTCATTTTGGCCACCAGGTGGCGGTGGGATTTTTTCCTATTTTTTTTATGAATTTTTGCGTGTTAAGGCTATTTTCGACTTCTTCTCCAGAACAGCATGATAGAATTGCTTAAAATTTTATCAAAATATAGTTGGACATAAGGCAATTCAAGTTTGCGAAAATAATGTGGATATGTTAATTTTTGACAAAGCTATGCGATATCAGACTTTGTTACTGTAAGTGAGTGCTGCCACTGTACACCAGCAGCCATTGAAACAGCAAGGGAATTGATAATACATGTACAACCATCATCAGAGCTTATAGAATCTGTTTGCGTCCGTCGTCCGTCTGTCCGTCCGTCCTTCCGCAAAATTTATTTTAAGGACAAACTTTGCTACCACTCTACATACATGTATATAGCTCTACAAATCTAGACTGCAGTCCATGTGTTCCAATACTGTAAAAGCAGATCCCTGTCAGCAGAGCACAGGGTCACCATGATCCTCTTGTTTATATTTCAATCATTTAACTTCCCTTGAAATATGTTCATCGCTTCCAATTAATGAACATTCTTGTACAACCATATTTGTCCTTAGAAACTAAGTTTTTTAATTGCTTTAAAAGAATTATTTGTTCAATTCAATACATTCTGGACATCAAGCTCAATTTGTTTATCTAAAAAACTTTTTGTCACAATTTCGATAAAAATTATGTCTACCCGTTTTGCATGTTTGGGTGTTCATATGTCGGTTAAAATCAAGTTCGTCAAACATAATGTACAATTGAAAATTAAGAGTATTTTAAAATATGCAAAAATGTTTTCTGGATAAAATATTGAATCAAATGATCAGTTTTTGTGAGACCGATGGAACAAAACCTTTCTCGGCAAAGCGGTCACAACTGAAGTTCAGTATCTCTGATGAAATCTGACGGTGGGAGAACATTCACATATTTCACCAACTATGAATATGTTTCTATGAAAATTATTGTATTCAAATTTCAATAGATTCTCGAAGTCATAATTCCAAATGTTTATTATTTTTTCTTTTTTTCTCATGCTTAAAGCTAAAAGTACTACAAACTCTTGAATTGAGTATACTAGTGTTCCTCTTTAGAGGAAGCACGACCGGACTACTTTAAAGTATGGCCTGCCACAATATACTTAACACACGAAGACAACATTGGAAACGAAGATACAAAAAATGACTATTTTTCATCAAGCAGAGTGACCAAATGTTTTTGCAGATGTACAAGAAATAACTATTTTTCATCGAGTAGAATGACCAGATAAATTGTGTAGGTACAGGTGATAACTGTGTTCCGCCATGCAGAATGACCAGATGTTTCGTGTCGATACAAATGTAATTTTTTTCCTGAACTAGAATGACCAGATGTTTCGTATGTATACAAGAGCTAACTATTTGTTATACTGCGATGATAAAATGCAATGGAACGATGCAAAAGATATTTATTTTCCATCAAGTAAAATGATCAAATTTTATGTGTAGATACAAGAGAAAACTATTTTTCATCAAATAGAAAGATCAAATATTATACATAGAGACCAGAGATAACTGTTTTTCAAGTAGAATGCCGAAATGTGTTGTGCAGCTTTTCAATAGTATATCGCAACGTGTTCTCATTTTGGTTCAAGTGTAGCTGGTTATTAGGAGTTACGTTACCAATATGGAACTCTTTGACATGGGAAAGCATATTTTTCAATTAGGCTGATATTATATTATACTATCCAGTGATTAAGGCTAAACCTCCACGCTTTTAAATTCAAAATCTTTCCTCTATCAGTCAGTGAAGTTTTTGGAGCAAGTCAGTTTAGCTGACCAGAGAATTTGCTACTTCATGCAGAATCTTAACTTTGCGTAGTGAAAAACTGTTACAGTTGACCCACATTAAAAAACAATAGTTTATATGTCGTGAGGACATACAAATAATTTTCCTTCATGGAATAACAAAGAGTAGCGTATGTTCCTTAATACTTTTGGCAACCTTGCATAAGAGGGTAAAGAAGTGTCAGCGTAAGAACCCAGAAGTTTCTGCTCGCTTACATTTCTTTGCTCTTTATGGTGATAATATACCGCCATTCCTCATCGATTGTGACAAAGGCAGCAATTCGTCTTATTTGAAAGCAATATATTTTACTGGTGCCAAGGATCCGCCATTTTTGCATGTTGCACCGCGGATCCCACGATTTTGCCCGCTCTCCAGTACGTTAAGGCACATGTTTAGTACCACAGGCAAACCTGATTCGCAGGAATGGCATTTCTTGAATCCTGTTAGACAGGAACTCAGAAAATCACCTTTTGGTGAGAAACAGATAGACGTTTTATTCGCTTGTAATATTAAGTTAATTTGTTATCACGTGGTTTAATTGAATACCACCGTGTTATCTTGACTGTCGACCTGGCTTGTATCATTGATATTGCCCCTCTATCTGGCCTGTTGGTGTCTGCCTTTTCTTTTGTGTTCAATGTGTGTCTTCTCCTGTCCAATCGTCTCTTATTGGTAGAAGGATTGATACAAGGCATGGCCTTTTCCCAATTGTCACATGTCATGAGTTGGAAATTATGCTATTGTATGATTATGAAAAAGATATGTTTAAACCAAATGGATAGAAACATCATATATACTTCCAGTGGTTCGGTAATCTGGTAACCATGGCATGGTGGGACGATACTTGGCTCAATGAAGGAATCACCAGCTATTTCGAGCAAATTGGCATGGCGGCTGCGCCTGATATACCAGAGGATAAGCTGGCAAGACTCTTTCTAATCTATTTCCACAGTACAATGTCTGTTTAACATGTAGCATAGCATATTCAGTCTAACAGTATGTCTATTTATGTTAAATACTGGTGTCATAAGTGGTAGAGTTTAACAATACATCAGTTGCTTTTTCGACTTGCGTTTTGTTCACGTTTCCTACTGTACGCGTTTTTTCTCGGCATGAATAACTCATTCTGTATTTTGAATGTGATTTGTACAAGGTTCCAGTTGTGATAGAACCCGTGAAATGGTTGAAATACTCTTGTGCAAGTTACCCTTGTCAACGATCCTTTGTTATATACGTAAGAATATTGATTTAGCTGCAAGTGACTGACGCTGATGCATCGGCATGTAATTGTTTCGTACCACCACGTATCTTGTGTTATAAACGCTTTGTACTTGTTTGTCGAAAAAAACCACCACGCCAGCAGTCAACACCTTTTTCTTGCTAACTTGTGGCACCCAGAATGCTCCGAGGAAAGCAATGACTCAGTCGCCAGAGCTACCATTTACCAATCCTGTCACAAAACGCGGAGGTAGGTTCTTGTGTTCAGTGGCACAATGCTCTGGCGATACTATTCATTCATTCATTCGTTCTCTTTGTTTCAGTATGTCCCATTTATAATTCATCTAAACCGTGCCTTAAACTTTGACAAATGGAAAAATCGGACGGTATTTCGAAGAGGCCTAGAGCACCATAGCATGTTGATGCTAGCTTTCGACCCACTCTCCTATTCAAAGGTAAATAGTTTTTTTGTATAGAGTTAGATAATTTCTTTGAAACACTCCATAATTAAGAATTAAATATGTTACAATTATCAATGTGCAGTACGAAATGGACTGCTGTAATTCAGGGTTTTATACTGTTAAGAAAAAAAACAGAAAAGAAATATACAAAATGATGCTAATTTGATAAATACAATATACATCAGTGCAAATTTTTCGACCCTGAAATGAAAATATGTATACAAAATCAATACAATATTCAGGTAGACAGATGTAAAATGTCACCAAATACAGATTTTCCCATTAAGAGTTTTACACATGAAATAGCTTACTATGTTCGATTTTTATTTCTAACCATCTAGACTGCCTCTTCATCAATTTATTCGTTATCTTTATCACTTGTACAACTTGAAGCAAAATGGTTTTCCTATCATTATAAAATCCCTCATTTCATTCAACCCCTTTCCTTTTGAATTTCAGGGCGCAAGCTTGGTAAGAATGGTGAGGTTCTTTCTTGGAGAAAAAACGTTCAAGCGCGCAGTCCGGGTACGAGTTACTTTTTAATTGTCCATATATCTGTAGGTATAATATACCTTTGAATAGTCGATTTACTAACCAGCACAGATTTTTGGTAAAGCCGCGGTTCTAAGAGTGAATTTCATAAGCTCCCAGATAATTGCAGGACACATAGAATTGACTTTAATTTTGAAATGTAATCGCAAGTGCATTATACCGTCAATAAAACCCACTTGTGCAAGGCACGGTAGCAACGTTTATGTTATGATATAACAAGTTTCAACATTGCTTTAATTTCAAGTACCTTACTAAAACTGCAAATTATATGTCTAATACTTCCTGCACTCTATTCACAATTCCTCTGTACTCCACAAAGGAAAATATTTTAGTCCACGTGATTTTAGCACAGAGAGAGGAGCACACCTAAGCATGTTCATTGTCGAAGACGGATTGTGATTCAAAGAAAATATGCTTTTGACGCGTTCTCACATGTGAAAACTTGTCAGAATCCTAGTTTATCTTTACTCACATTGTTATTTGATAGCATTCTTTAAGCATGCAGTAAAATGTGGAGCATTAACTTTTTTGCATAATAGAATTACCTTGTAAATGATGTAAGTGATATCTAACTCGTCACAAAATTTAGTTTCCTTTTAATGATTTGCTTTTTGTGTATTCTAATTATTCACGAGTATGATTGAGATATTCCACAAGTTATTCATATCGCTTGACAATCAAAGTGTTAACGATCCTATGTTCTCCGGCTTTATATAGCGATATGTGAGGGCAAATGCATACAAGAACGTGAGGAGTAAGGATTTGTTTGCCGCATTTGAACAGGTATGCGCGTTTAATATTTGACTAAGACCATGACTGTATTCAAATTTTCACGCATACGATGAAACAAAAACAGTTATTTGACCACCTTTAGCTAAACGGCCCTAAGGCATAAGTCATGCATCACACATTTTTTCCAAAGTAAAAATAGATTATATATATATATATATATATATATATATATATATATATATATATATATATATATATATATATATATATATATATATATGTCATATTTTCATTTACTTTGGAAAAAAAATTCTTATCGGTTAGTAATTATTCAGCTATGGCCAAATGGAAACAAGAGCCTTAAAAGGGCTTTCTGTGCAGTTGCGGACTGTTGTTTATAATGTGACTATTGAGAAAAAAATGAATATCTCGTAGAAAAATACTCAAAATTGACCCTGATCATTTTTCAGCCCTTGATTACACTTTTGTGATCTCTTTTCTTCAGCAAGCAATTGAAGACGGCAACGTTCCATGGAACCAGACTGTTGCTAATTTTTCTTCAATAATGAAAACTTGGACGGAGCAGCCCGGCTACCCTCTTGTCACGCTGACGCGTACGGGTAATTACACATGGAACGTCACACAACGCCTGGACACTGCAAGGCTGCCGCGAAAAGGCGTGGATGCAGGCAGGCATGTAGAGCCCTCTATGTTTGATAGATTATCTTATTACCACTCATACAAAAACCCGCAGGTACTTTTGGACCTGTATCCACTATCTTGGCAACCTTCCACACTCAGCTCCATCTTTGACTCAGCAGGGGATCTTGCCTCGTGTGCCCTGTGCTGCTACTTAATCTAAAGCCTGGGGGCAACTGCAGTGTCTGATACAAAGTCCCCATTCTGGGGCCCACCGCTGGCTACGACTGATAAATGTGCGGCGTTGTATTTACACTTTCAGATAATACTCACTCTGGAAAACTTCCATTATACATTGTGCATTACGTTCCTTCGACAAATTAACCTTCCCTTAACACTAATCACAAATATATTTTGGATACTACTTCTTCAAAATATCCAATCGGGACTAACCCACAGACATAACTGACATTTTGAAAGTTGTGATATCCCCGGGCGTGCTCGATTGGTAATTCCAGAACCAGATTCCGGTGTTACGGTGAATCTGCCAATAGAATGAAAACGATGTGTTATTAGAATCAAAATGGCGTCACATCAATTGACATTGGTGACTATTTGTGTAATGGCAGAAGAAATATCTAGTCCTAACGAGGGCGTGGTAAATCGCAGGGAAAATTTTGAAGTGACACTACTAGTGGCAAAAGAGTGCCTATAAGTCTTACTTGTTGATACACAGTATCACAGATTGACAGAATATTGAGGGAAACGAGTACCTGTTTCGTTACTTGGCGTTTTAAGTTGTGTATGGTTTGTGATTGACTGAAAAACTTAGCTGTGATCTGTCAGTCAGGGTAGTTTCCTCGTTATGTGTGAAGATCAAAAATAAATACCAGTGAAATGTGATTGGACATGAATAATTTACTGATAACCGTGATTGAGTTCATTAGCACTAAAAGCTCTGGCTTCATAGCTAACGACTCCACTATAATCCACTATAAATAAGCTTGTCTGTACCTTCCACGACATTTACAACGAACTGGGACTGAGCAAAGAAGAACGGATGGGTTTCTTCGATATATCAAAAGCATTTGACAGGGTATGGCATGAGCGTTATTGTTCAAGCTAAAATAATTTGGCTTCACAGATCCCATCTCGGACTTCATCAGCACCCTACTGTCAGATTGTTCACAACGCACCACTATCTGTGGTCAAACGTCGTCCTGGCTACTTGTTGAAGCTGGTGTACCACAAGGCTGCATTCTTGGCCCTCTGCTCTGTCTTGTTTTTATAAATGACATGACGGACCTTATAGCGTGTGATATCAATCTCTTTGCTGACGACACCAGCAGTATTGAAATTTTCTATAATCCTGATACTTGGGCTGAATGTATCTAGACCGAACTCGGCAGGACCCATGCAGAGGGCAAACACAGGCGAGTTACTTTCAACACAATCAAATCCTTATCTGTTATTTTTTCCTCCAAAAAAGACAAAGTGGCTCACTCACCTCTCTTTATGGGAAACACAGCAACACCTGAAGCAAACGAACATACACACCTAGGAATTACACTTACACATAATATGTCATGGCAGTCCCATACTACTCGTATCATTAATATATCTAGCCGATTGGCTCTGCTGTGCAGACTAAAGTACCAACTATCCCGCAAAGCTCTCATACGTCTATACACAACAATGATACTGCATATCCTTGAATACGGTTGTGTACTCTTTGATAATTGGACACATGGCTTGTCATCATCTCTTGAGGCCGTTCAGTATGGAGCTGCCTGGATTTGTACTGGTGCATTGAGGCACACATCCCCGTCTCCTTCTTCTACCCGAGCTGGTTTGGCAAACCCTATCTGATAGACGGCAACATCACAAAGTAGTACTTTTTCTATTGGATGATCAATAAATTGACTCTTAGGTATTTTTATGACCTGGTACCTCGTGACATCGGTCTTACCACTGATCTTAACTTGCGTAACCGCCTCAATATTAGACAGGTAAAATTCAGAACCAAACGTTACGGCAACTCCTTTCTCCATCCTGCATTAACCTTTGGAACAACCTACCGCTCGACATAAAGGAATCTGAATCACTTGCAGCTTTCCAATCCAAATTGAAATACACCTTACTATCTGTTGACATTAAACCTCTTATTTCTCACACGGAAAGCGTTTTCCAAATATTTGTCACACTCAGTTGCGCCTTGGATGTTTACAGTAACACTCCCGTCTTTGTAAAGTTAACATAATCCCCTCACTAGAGTGTTCATGTTCTTTCCAAGGCGAAGGTATTCATCACTTTTTCTTGTCCTGTCCTCTCTTTTCAGCCCATAGGTATCATCTGTAGGATACTGTATGTTATATTCTGGCACCGGGTGTAAACCCAAAAATTATCGTACATTGGTGCGGCGATCTCCTTATTATATATTTAAGCAAGAAAATGCCGACTTAAATCACGATGATAATATGAAGACTTTTGATGCTGTGCAAAATTATATCGCATCATCTAGGCGATTTGAATTCTGAGCTATTCTTTTTTATGGTGGCATAAGCACGCATACTAGACTGTTTCCGAGCTATGTATCTCTTACCAATTCGAACCCACTACCTTCGGCACACTCGCCTAGCCAAATGTAAAGTCCAACACGCTGACCTCTAGGCCATCGGGACACCCCCAAAATAGATTGACCAAGGACGCAGGGTGATGTTATAGCAGGTGTGGCTTGTACATTGACACGGTAGGGCACTTCCACAGACCGACAATTTATGAAATACACCTCTAATATAATTTCGGAGCAATGGCCCACAGCACTTCGAAACCAATAGAGTATTATCAAGTGAAAAATACAATAAATTTATGTCGACCTGTATGGGAACCCACTACCTTCGGCACACTCGCCTAGCCAATTGTACTCTTTTGTTCTGTGTGTCATCCATTTACTATGTGCAATTTGCTGGTCTGAAGAGCCTCCAGATAGTCTATGCACTACCTAGGCAATTCAGTTTACGTGAATATGTTTAAAAGGAGGAGTGCACGCATAGAATAAGTAGCAGAAATAATATAGTTGAAAAAAAATATTGCCAATTTTCAATTATCAAAATGGACCACAACATCCACATAATACATCGCGATATGTCAACGTGCACTGAACCAAAACTTTGTCGAATTATGACTTCTCCCACGGGTATTATTATAAACCGCGTTTTATACGACAGTGTACACTAACAGGCTGACTTTCACGCGTACAGGAAGTAAATACCCCGGTAGCTGAAGTTCAGGCATTGAAACACCCAGACACCCGTTCAGAGACTATCCATTTAAAAAAAAAATACCAAAAGCCACTATTCAAGAAACCACTTTGTCAATAGATCAAACAGTAAACGTACAATAAACGGTGAAATTACAATAAGTGCAAAGGGCCTTATATTAAACATTTATTATCACATTCAACCTACCGTACAATACATACTAAAATTCTCCTCATCGGAAGGGCACCTAAATCAACATTGATTTTACTAAGTACCACACCAAAATATACGTTGGGTTAAATTTCCCGGGAGCTGGGTATTTGTTGAAACGGCTTCATGACAACATCGTAATACCCCGGTACTTGATTGGTTCCATGGGTACTCGACAGTATTCTATCCATAAAAAATGTAGCTATAACGCAATAAATATCATGATAACCAGATAAAAAGTCATCGAACAACATAAAATGCCCTAACCAGATACAATATCATTATGGCCAGATAAAAAGTGGTCCGAACCAGATAAAATGTCGTTATGACCACACCAAATGTCGTCCGAACCAGATGAAATATGGTTATTACCACTTGTATAAAAACCTTCGGACCTGTATCCACTATCGGGGCAACGTCCTCCCCAAATCTCTACATTTCACTCACCAAGGGTGAGGGGCAGGTCCTACTAGTGCTGCTGCTTGATCTGTAGCCTGCACTTACTGCAGTGTGTGATACAAAGTCCCTATTCTGGGGCCCACCGCTGTCTACAACTGATAACTGTACGGCATTGTATTTACATTTTCAGGTAATGCTAACTCTGGAAAAGACCCATAGTATATTGTCCATTACAGTTATTCAAACAATTTACCACCTTCCTTTAACATCAATCACACATATATTTTGGATACTGTTTCTTCAAAATATCCAATCGGCTCACAGGCACTTGGCTGCCACTTTTCAAATTCGGGATTCCGCACCCAATGACTGGTAAATGAGGATAACATTGGGACGATGTTGGGGGGGGGAGTATAATATTTGAAACCAAAGTATATATTTTGCAAATGTTGCAGAGGATCAAAAAATGATATGATATATGCTGTGGCCACGATTCACTTTGGTATCCAAATCAAATGTAATTTTGTGCAACTGCCCGCGATCAGTGCATTGGGCGATGTGCAACACAGCGTTCAAAACGTGTTGGCTTGCAAGCCAAGGTATCGTGTTGCATTTGGATGTGTAACTAACGATAATACCTGCTTCAGACACGACCGAGCGGGAATATGTAAAGGTTAAGATAGTAAGTCATGTTTAAAAAGTACTTTAAGCCTGTTTGCCCTGGTAACTCAGAGAATGGGCAGCTGGAACGTAGCGAAATATTACAACAACGATCACCGAACAGCTGGGGCTTTGCTGTAGCCTGTTCCACCAAACAACTGTGGCTATGCAGCAAATGCTGTTTCACCCTACAACTGAGGCTATGCAGCTGTGCTGTTTCCCTGGCCATACTTAACCCTCTAGAGAAGTTAAAATAAAATGCTGTGTTTGAGTTGACTTTACTGCAAAATATTAGCACACAATGGCCACTTTCTTGATTAAATCTTTCAGCTTGGGTCGATCAATCTTTATCGGGAAGGGGCGGCTTGGCTTGAAAGCCCCCCCCCCCTTTTTTTTGTTCCATTAATTGTAGGGTTGGGCCTTTTCAGTAGGGTCTGTTAGGTCACCGGTACAATACACATATTTTTGTTAGGCCTTAGGTGACTTGGATATTTGTTGAAACATATTAAAATGGATGTTCTTTTCCTTCTACACATTACCTGTTTTGACGTCAGTTTATTTTTGTTACCTGAGCACAACCGGAGATACTTGTGACCATAGAAAAAGTTGTCCGAACCAGATTAAATGTCGTTGTGACCACACAAAATGCCGTTCTTACCAGATAAAATGTCGTTAAGACTACATAAAATGTCTTAACCAGATAAAATATCGTTATAACCAGATAAAAAGTGGTCTAAACCATAGAAAATATCGTCATGACCACATCAAAAGTCACCCGAAGCAGATTAAATGTCGTTATGACCAGATAAAAAGTGAAGTTAGGTTGACACCAATGGGCTTCCGTACTTTCCCGCGGGGTTCCATACATCTCTACCTTCTTAAAAGTACCCCTCCTAAAGTGGTAGTCTAAGTGCCTACATATCTTCTGAAAATCCTGGACACGTAAGGTTTATCAATAATTGCATATTCAAATCTGTGATGGAAATACGCTTCAATCGATCTTCAATCAATTCTTTCAAACTTGGTTCCGGCCATCAGTTTTCCTGGTCGCCCCGAGAGGCGCATTCTGTCAAAAGGGTATCGTGGAAAGCTGTTGACTAAGTCTTATATAATTTCTGTGTCATCTCTGAAGTATTTGCAATACTGCACACACGTTCTTCCTATCAGCACACATAATCAAATTATACGACCGACTTTAAATTAACATTGTGACTTGTCTGCGTGTATTTCAAATAGGCGTTGGATAATCCCATTCACATATGCAGATATTTCTCAGATGAGTTCGCGCCGAGCCAGGTTACAGTGGATGTACGGAAAGGACATCGGTAAGCTGGAAACGCTTTTATATTATTTATCACGTTAAAGTGACCTTAAAGACATGTAATTCTTTACAACCCATATTTCGTCTTACAGAATTAGATCTTGTTAACAATTTCAAGCATTCGGAAGTACAATTGTTTCAGTTCGTTGTACTACATAACCATGCAATCATTTGTATTAGAAGTCAGATTGGGAAATGTATGTATGTATGTATGTATGTATGTATGTATGTATGTATGTATGTATGTATGTACAGTGAGACCTTTCTTAAGGGACCACCCCAAGGACCTGTAAAAATGGTCCTTTCTGAGAGGTGGTCCCTTAAGGCAGGTAAAATTAAACTAAAAAAGCTAATGGGGATGTTGAGACTGGTCCTTCAACACAGGTGGTCCTTTAGCAGAGGGGTGCTCATAGGCAGGTTCTACTTAATGTATATATGTACGTTCGTAGGTAGTATCACGGAAGGCCGTTTGTCGTTTCTAGCATTTAGACATATAATCAAATATTCAGTTACGACTAAATCCATTTCGGGACGGTTCAACATTGACATCATTTTTGAATTGGTACTTCGGATACTAAATTTCATGCCCCCCTACCCCAAATTAGTACTTTAAAAATGATGATTTTTTAAAGAAATCATGCCAAAATTGCCCAAAATAGGCCAAACGGTGACCATCATTTTCCATATAATGTTAAAGTGTACAGACCCATTTAACCCCAGCCCCCTTGCGTACTGTAAGTACTACTAAAAAAATGATGATAATGTAGAACCATCCCTTAATCATATAAAGAAATGAATTTGATCATATGATGAAATAAATTTTAACATGTGATCAAATACATTTGGTTGTAGTCGTATGACTAAATGTATTTGATCAAATGTTTAAACTATTAAAGATATGATCAACCAAATATGAAAATACGATTAAATACATTTAGTCATATGACTAATTGCATTTGACCATATGATTCAATCGAAATTTCTCACATGTTCAAATATTACACATTTAACCATGTGAATAAACATGGGTTTAAATACTGAATAAAAAAAGAAACGGCACCCCATAGTATATACAAAAACACATGGTTGCCATCACTATTGAACTTGAACAGTATAATTGCGGAATGCAACCTGTCCAACTAACAGAATTTCAGCAAAATGACATTTTCTGGGCAATAAATAGAGCAACTGTCGTGAATTTGTATAGGTACGCATGTTTTTCCATGTATACAAAACAGGTTTCTGTTTGTGTCTGTAGTAAACTACAATATACCCCTTTTCTCAAAAGAAAATGTTTCCATTCTGCACAATGTTCGAGAAAACCAGTGGCCGTATTCGCACACTAATTCGATGTGCTCCTGAATGTAGTTTTGCCATAAAGTCGATGTACTTTTGGCTCTGGACTATTTAATCCTGGGCATAATATTTAATCAAAATGTTTTGATTTAACCGATCTATATTCCTGGCTATATGTAAACCTTTTATTTACATTTCCATGTATCAAATTAATTAAGTTTCATCTTTATTTTAAAACTGGATCAATTTAAATTAATTTTTAACCATAGGATTGTGCGATAACCATAAAAACAGCAATTAGTAAAGTTTTGAATTTGGAGGAAAACAGAACTGCACTCATAATGCTTGGGGCAGAAAGAAAATTTTGAGGCATGCGGTGGGGGTGTGACCGTATGAAGGTTTATAAACAGCATTCGGGCATAAACGAAACGTGTTTGCAACGGTACGAAGCTCTGATAAACGTTCATACTGTTGTTTCAAAACGGGGAAAATGGGTGTGTTTTAGAACGGAGCGCACGCATCATATCTTGACGCCACTTTACTCAGCGTTAGTGGGCCCATATCCTTCAAAGCACGCAACAGGCAATTGTAAATGAGCTTTATCCTGACGCAAACATATTTACTCAATGTCAATTTATGCCTGTTTTTTCTCACGGTTTCAGATATTACAAGCGGCAGCGGTACAATCGTGGCAAATTTACTTCTACAGGGATATTACCGGGTTAACTACGACAATGAAACATGGACAGCAATTATTGACCAGCTGAACCGAAACCATACGGTATAGGAGAAATTACTTCTGTATAAAACCATGTGTATCAAGCTTTGCATTAATGGACTGGCTCCAAGCTAGAACCCCCTTGATTTATAAAAGTATGTCTGTGTCTGTGACACTGAAATTGGATCACTGCATGTGACACGTATTTTGTCATGTACCCTTTAATAAGTTTGATATGTATTCAATTGTTTCCAAATTGTGCTTCAATTTTCATGTATCGAGTTAAAGCCAAAAGAAGTGATCCTGCGATATAAGTGATTAGAAGACACAATGTGTCCGGTCAGTATGTCTTACCTATGGTTTGCACAACAGATACTCTCCCACCGAGACATCATGAGATAAAGTGTACTTAATTATGCGACAAACAAACATTAAATGGAAACACAAGGTCAGCATTTCATTTGTATCTTTCAGGTAATTCCAGTGGAAAACCGAGCAAAATTAATAGATGATGTGTTTAGTTTTGCCTTGTAAGTACCAATTACGCTAGATGGCATCAGGTCGAGGGAAGTAAGAACATAAAAACATGACATACTTTTCCTCAATATAATTGAAGGTGGTAATAATTAGATAAAGAAGTGAATGAACTTGACGAAATGAAAACGTGAACAAAGAGGGACCGTAAGAAAAACAAGTTCAATGAATGGATCGACTGATGAATGAATGGATGGGTAGACGATTAGATGGATAGTTATATACACGGAAGGATGGATGAATGGACCAAGAGATAGGCACAGATAGATAGACATATGGATAGATAGAGAGATAGATCATCCCGCGGGTTGGCGTGACGATCGCGCGCATGACCGGTCACTGAAACACGCCGCTGCACCTACTGCTTGGAAGGTCAAACTTGTCCTTTGTGTGTGTGGATAATTCTAAATAAACCCTTTTATCGTTGAGTAATTCGTTATTTTGTCAAATTTCCTGATATTCACATAGCAGCCTTGAATTTTGTAGTTATGCACAGGTATTTTAAAAGCATGGAACCGCCCAGAACTAATAGAAATCAAATCCTACGAACCTACAAGTATTTCTACGTTCACTTTACAAACAACAAGGATGGCCTGTCCAGGAAGTGTTCCACTTCTCGCGATGTACTGCGAAATCACGCTGAACGGCACCGGTTATAGTAACATATACTGGACATTTTTAATGGAGATTGCAGGTTATATTTATATTAATAACAATTTTTATAATATTATAAGCAAAACTCTTCTCATATTTCAAGACTGAAACATGCAATCCCGTAACGAAAAAAAGTCACACATGATACACCAACATTTAATTCAAACTTTAAACAATATGCAATTCATTGCTTGGTGTATATAATTTGAATAACCAAATGTCGTTCAGCAAAATACTGACATTCAGTCATTTGCGTATGGCTGACTTCCTTGTGTTGTATTAGCTGTTTGTAGAAATCCCATTGTACAAAATGCAATTACTTGTATACACATGTAAAGTTCTATGCACATTATCACTTAATTCTATGGTTTGGTCGCAGGACACTTAATGTTGGGGCTGGGGGCTGCAAAATTAGAGATTTCACCCCTTGCCTCTGTCAACTAACAGGGCGTCAACGGAAGTTTACCCCTTGCCATTCAAAGTCATAGAGTATCTACAAGATGAGGTGGAATACTTACCGTGGGCGATGCTCGTACACCCATACAGCGGCTGGGCTGACTCTGTGTTGAGAAGCTTCGAGAATTTGCCTTTTTGGGAACATCTTCAGGTGAGGCAAACAGTACAAATATTTTCCTTCATGGTAGATTTTTTTCCCTGTCTCTTGGTAAAAACATACTCTTTTACAGTTGCAAATACGATGAAGTTTTGAAAGATCGTAAAGAAGAGGCTCTCCTTGGAAAAAACAAGGAAGCCAAGTAAAATTTATTCTACTAAGATTTACATTATTGTCTAACATGCTTTACAGATCTAGAACGCTTGACATTGTCAAAATAATTGATATTTGTAAACCTGTTGTCATCTAGTAGTTAAAGGGTAGCAGTTGCAGTATACTAATTATGACCGTCATGATATGATAACTACGTGAATCAATCATCATGTAATATGTCAGCAGACCAATTGATTTAATTGCTGGACGGAAACAACTACGTGAAACAATGATCAAGTAATATGTCAGCAGACTAATTGTTTTAATTGCTGGAAGGAAACCATACCTGCATTTAATAACTGATTATTTAATGCAAATTTATTTAATGATAGGTTTCCACTATATTAATCTTATCGAGCGTGTATACGAAATCAATCTATTTGCATGGCCTGGGAGATACACAACGTTTTTATTTCGACATCACCTCAACATAGGAGGATCTCCGTCCCGTAATTTTACATCGACGTAATTGATATTTATCTCACTTTGTTTCAGAAATTCTTTCTAAGGCTTGTGAAAAAACCATATGACAGCGTTGGCTGGCAGGATCGTCCCGAAGAACCTTTCACAGAAAAGTAATTTTTTGCACTCAAAGGCCAGAATTTGGCATTTAAATGATAAATCCACCGCAAAGTATCTGTTGATAAAACATAGTCCTTGCCAAAACGACACAGATTAACCTCCGTTCTTCAGCGTATTTTATGCCAATGTGTGCAATCGATATGCTGATTAAGCACATTTTTGCTGCATCGTTTTGTTTACAACTTTATTCTACAATATAAAAATATTCATTACACTTCGGTTCATGACTTTAGAAGCCTGCCCGATAAGGGTATACAGAAACGCATACTTGGCTTGCACAAATATCTAGAAGACGAGACTTGGTAGCTTTATGGCATGAAGTACAAGGTTGAAAAAGACGCATGAAGGTCAACTTTGAGGTTTTTGACTGCGCTTGTGTTAAGTGAGGGGTTTATGTGGTTCCCTTTCAGGCTGCAACAAATCGTTTGCAACTTCGAAATGTTTCATTGTTGGGAATGCTCTCTTGAAATGATACAGTTTAGACGCGTTATAATCCCAAGATTAAAACTGAAAATTAACTGAAACCAATTGATAATTATTTAATCCAACCTAGCACCAAATCGACTGGGGGAGCGGACAAACTGCTTGTTTATAAACTTCAGAAAGGAAAATGATACATGGGACAGACTGCAGAAAGCCTGCTCGAGGCATACACATTAAGAAGTCCACAACAGTTATAAGATTTAAAATTCTTATAATTTTATTTGTTTTACATGTGTTAAGAACGAATCGTCATTTAAAAATTCGGCATTTCAACTTTCAAAGTTTCAAGCATCAGAACAAAGACATTTTTTAAACTGCAAAAGGACCCTGAAATAACAAATGGGAAACACAGCCCCGCCCCATCCCCACCCGCCCCCCCACCACCATAACAACAGCAACATAATCCCTGCGTAGTTTTAAGAAACAATCAACTTTTATATCACATATCTTTTCACATACTGTTAATTTACTTCGTGCCGTTATTTTGAAAGTTAGATGTTCTCAAAATATGTTTACATAGCTACATTCTGCAGTTTCGTATTGATTAATGCATATATATATATATATACATATATATATATATATATATATATATATATATATATGTGTGTGTGTGTGTGTGTGTGTGTGGTTGTGCGTGTGCGTGTGTGTGTGTAAAGGTATGCTCATGTATTTATTTATTAAAAGTAACCCTTAAAGTACAGACACTATAGGCTATTGAGATGAAGTACCTGAATTGCATGGGCTTTCAGGTCAGCTAGTATAATGACGTAACAGATGATAAGTGCATAACACAATTATAAAATGGGGCGGTGAATATATGATGTCGTTTGTTTCAGGTTGAGGAGACAACTGATCGTCAAGTTTGCATGTCGCATGCGATATGGACCATGTGTGGCGGAAGCAGCAAGACTTTTTAAAGTGTACATGAGAAATCCAATACCGAACAGGTGGGCTTAAAATACAATAGCGACGCAACTGTGTTACGTAAAAAGGTTCTAAAATTTATAATTCAATTATATTTTACTCTGCTTCTGATGGAAAAGTCAACAAAAATATTCTAATACATTTGAATAGCGCAGCATTATATATGGGAATATCATTTTCAAAAAACTCTGAACAAATGCAAGCATAAACTACACTTCTCTTTCGTTAATGTTTTGCTAATTAATAAGCGCCCATAACATATAGTATGAGATAAAAGTAAACTTGTAAGTTGCTGACCTTTTGACTGAAAGGGGTCTTCCAAATGGTGGCACTTATAAGGAAAGACAAGCGCCATTCAAAATAGATGGCTAATAAATATGGTACAAACCGGTGCATACAGTTTAACCATGTGCCCTGCAAGTGGGCAAAGCCTCAACCAATGGTACCCTTCCAGGTCTGAGTCACATGCAGACATGAAAGAGGACCAATTATTAAATGATCACTATAGAATGGCATCACAGTGAAGACTGTGCTCACAAAGCAATAAATGGTACACCTTTTCCGCATGAATTCTCTTGACATTTCAAACGCAATTCTCAAATTTTGAATTCGACTTCGTCAACAACGCAGCTGTGAGTACTGACCATTTGGCAACTGCGTTTTAGTAACATAACAAGTATTTCATATATACTTTTCCGAAAAAAATGCCACTTTGCCGCGAAACATAACAGGAGAAGGCAATATTCACCAGATGAAGAGAAAGAAGTGGGTCTGGAGGGTTTATCAATTCTCGTTTGCACACGTCAGCATCCCGCCGGATCTCCACGAGACCGTGTACTGTAGTGGTGTAAGTGCTGGCGGTCTTGAGGAATGGGAGTATGCATATCGTATGTACCAAACAGCACACACGCAATGGATAGCCAGCGAGAAGTCACATCTACGGCAGGCATTGGCATGTACCCGTGAACCATGGATCTTACAAAAGTATGTCCAAATTAAACTCGAAGTGCTTGTTAGTTAGCCGAGCTTTGCAGTACCCCTGACTGGTCCTTTTTTTTCTAAATATTTACCGCTGTGTCATGTTTTCCAAAACAGAAAGTGACACAATATATTTGAAATTGGTGGGGATCGGGCTTTGGTGAATGAGTGCTGCTGATTTTATATGGTACATTTTAATATGTGTTTGAATGTTCAGTTGTTCTTTTTACCACAAAATTAATATAGCAATATTTATACCTATATCTCTATGTGTATCTCTACATCTATCTATTAGTATTATGTGTGGGTGTATGTGTGTGTAAATATGCATATGTATGTATGTATGTATGTATTTTCATTCCTTATTTTGTTTTCAAATAGTACCGAGAATCTCCATGTGAAATGTCTGCCTGAATGTTCTTTCTGCTCGATAGAAATTATATGGGTGACAATTGAAAGAGAAATATTAGAGCTCAAGGGGCATCAGTAAACAGCATTCCTTGGTCGGGATTGTGCACTCGCCTTTTGCTAGAAACCAACTTTTCACATAGGAAAGCGTTATATTCGCATTGATCGAGTAACATTTGTATCTACCAATTAAGCCAGAAATTACTTATATATCACGTAATTATCTTAATGATTGAACGCATATTTCCCTTTCTCTGTAATCCAGGTTTGTTGGTCACTAGTTTGGGAATTATACTTCAAAGTACATCTACTATTAGCTTTGTTGGACACACCTTTGGTAATACTCTGGGGAAGTGTATCCTTGATATAACGAAATTAATATAACCTAATTGAATAAATGAAACATCATTTGCTCAGTGCTTTCAATAGTTAAACTACTTCTAAAAGATAGACGACCGTATGCAGTGATAGCATGTTCCGATCTCAAGATCTCATATATTTTCAAGGTAGTACTGTACGTTCCCCCAAAATGATTCCCAAAAATTTGCAACATTGACACTCCGTGGGCTCATATGATTACATTTGTAATAATTTCCTTGAATTGACAGTTGTCTAATGCATGGCCGCATTATGTTACGTGTGAAGGTATATCAAAATTGGGATTGATAAGGCAGACACCAACATCCTTCTGGCTATCGCAGATAAGCCACATGCCAATGGAGTCCTGTGGGATTTCCTCATGGACCAATGGGCGAACATACCCAAAGGGTACGTGCTGATGGAATGGTCAATTTCTGAAGAACTGCTTGTGAACAGTTGAACTATTCATCTCGATTGAACGTCATTTTTTACTACATAAAGTTGCCTTTCATGGCGGTCGTCAGCAACTATAATTTTGAATACAGCTTTTGCCGACTTAGCATACTTGTCGGCCAACTGAGATAAATCTTACGGTCGGTGGTCCGTTTGTCCATCCGTCCAGCAATTGACATTTTCGATAAAAAAAACCCGGATCCACGTAGTGCGAATGTATAGCTATATAGACACGCTCCAGCGATTCACGCATTTAAAACAATAATTTTGGTTCAATTTTTGGGGACATATTGAAAAATTTCATTTGTAAAACTGCTTTGTCAATGCGTCGAAATTGCATAGCGATAGTTATGGATTTCTTTCAGGAAATTCGCTTAACAGGCGCTGTTAATTTCTTGATTTATATAATCATGTTTTTATTTCGTGAAAAAAGAGATTGGAGAAAAGTCTTGGTTGAGACTTATATAAATTTCTCTCCATCAGTGATAAATATATGTTCTTATTCATCTCTTAGTTATTTCATCTTTCTTCGTTAATTTCATCAATAATTTACATGCACAAGACAAAACGAGGCAACTGCGAATAAAGGTCAGAGAGGTGTATCTATTTTCTATGCATATCAATTTTTCAAAATTTCCTGCTATGTGACAGAGTGTCGTGAAATCACATATGGCCATATTTATATATGTATATATATATATATATATATATATATATATATATATATATATATATATATATATATATATATATATATATATATATATATATATATATATATATATATATATATATGTATATATATGTATGTATGTATCAGGCGAAAAATACATGACATATGTTAAAACGTGGGTCACCAGATCAGATATTCTGGTATTGTCGTATGTCCTAACACTTTTCTTCTCCGGGCCGTAACTTGTCTGTACTCTGGTTTTGTTTCATGAAACCTTGCACACACACACAAACGGGTGAGGCCTAATGTGCATCTTACGCAGTAGAAAAAGACACTAGATCAAACATATAGGTCTCAGTTATATCCAGTTTCTATTTGTATATGGCCTGCAAATTTTTGTCCTTTGACTCTGGTCGTAAAATCTTACACACATATGATTTGCATACGTTTGAAATTAAGGTCTTGACAAAACTTGGTCACTGGAGCATGTACGAGTATTTGAGTCCGTGATATACAGATGCTATGAGCTGAAAGTGCAGTTTAGTTCAGCTGAGCGCAGCTTTTTACTCTAGTCATTTTAGTCATTTCAAGATGTGTCTCAGTTGAGACTGATTAGGGGGTTGTAATTTTCCCAAGTCAGCTGAGCACGGCCTGTTCACGCAACCTTCTTATTTATGCTTCTATAAGTAACATGCTATACAAGCTAGTAATGTCGTACCATCTTATTATTCAATATCTTATAATTTGCCCTGTCCCCGTGCAAAATATCGGGAAATATTTTCCGAAAGCATTGGCCGTCAACGTTATAAAGCTGTAAGTGTGGTATCAACCCGTGCAAGGTTCATTTACCTTTATGACAATATTGCAGAATTAAGAAGCTTGCGGTGGTTAAGAAACTGGCAGGTTACATGTGGACGCGGTGGGATAAAGCAAAGGTACGTTTAGGCATTATTATTTTAAAAGCAAAACTCAGTCATCACACTTTTGAAATTTCTATGATCAACCAGCAAGAGGATAAATTACAAAACTATAGTTTAGACTGTCATGCCTAATGGCAGGAAATCCATTAAAGGTGTCACATTCAATGACCAGCACATCGTCACACCATGGGTGTAGCCGTGCTGTATTGGTTGTGCTAAGCAGTTTGAATGAGTCCGTCTACTTGGTAACAAATAATACTGCTCTTGGAATGGCAGTGCATGTCACAAACCAAGTCAGCTCCATATTTTGGCAGCTTAAGAAAGACTGTTGTATTGTCCCGTAATATAAGACCCTAGCCTGTCTGAAACTTCAGACAGCAAAGAGTTAACACGCCGTATGGTAATACTTAATACTGAAAAAAAATTGATGCAATAATAATATTCCCAGTCATCAATACTATTTTATCTCATTCTAATAGTCATATCGGTTTTGCGAGGTGGTTAGTTGTCGATTTATCTGGTTGAATGACTGTGTAATTTTCTCCATGTTTCTGTGCCTTCCTCCATTTTGCTGACAAACAAACAAATTGCCACATCGCGTTAAAAATAAAAGAACATCAAAAGAAAAATATCATATCCAGGACCAGTTTCAAATATTGTTTTCTGACAACCCCTTCCATGACTTTTGGGGCAATTTCTAGAAAGAAAATAAACAACCTGTTAGCACAAACTTAACATTTTTATAACTTTTTATAAATGCTATGTCAGGACTCACTATTAGATTCGATCGGGGCACACATATGTATAAGCGTGTCTCATTTTGTGTTATTCTTGTTTTGTAATGGTGCTATTCACACTTGGAGCTGCATCGATGACACTCACTCAATACACCAAAGGGACCAGACTTTGACTCATTCGCTTCACAAAACTAAACTTGTTATTGAAATCTAAGACACGCTTTTCCAGTTTGCATTGTAGCAAACAGCTTGCCACAAATTTATTGTCTTTACATTAGACAACAAAAAAGTTGAATCGAAGTTTCTTCAAGATTCTCTGAAAAAGAGGACGGTACTTGGTGCGATTGCCGTAAATAATAGGACAATAAACACACAGGACAGTAGGTAAAAACGAATCAGCAGTTTGTTAGCGTTCTAAAAATGTATAGTTTGTGGCAGTTTTTATGTATATTGATGGTTTTGTGATAAAAGCTTTACAAGCAACCTCAAAGTAGCACTGAACCAGACGCTCATCCTTTAACACATGTATAAGATCCGAGAAATGTTAGCATTGAGAATAATGCAGACCACCCATATTTGTGACACTTAATTTCTGAACTGAATGAAGGTTTCTTTGTTTGCTTTTTGTGTTTTTTATTGTTTTGATTTTTAATGTGTTTGTCCATGATGTAAGCAGAGTGTGGTTTGAAAACACATCTTCAAACACTTTTATTGTGCAGCTAAATAAAGATGTGGACGAAAAGGTTTAATGGATTGTTTGGTTTCCTTTTTGTATAAAGATGTCTGAGTAGCGTTCTTCCATTCGTTTTGAATTAGTCATTTCCAGAGATATATTGACTATTACCCAAGGGTTTATATTGGAAACCTGCGTAAGCGCAGGGTCTATGTTACCAAGCCCACATGCTTGATATCTGTTTTCAACAGAGAAATGCAAATAATTGTATACATCTGCTTCGACTGTAATTTTTCTATGCAGAGTAAAGCTTACTTGCCGTATGCTGGCCGCCTTTGAAAGAATTTGTTGTAAGACTCGCGTCCGTTGTTTTAAATAATGAATACAAAAAGTTTCTTGCGATATACGGCAAGATGGAAGACAGCCCGGTGCCAATGTATTCCTATGACGTATTTATGACGTTAGCGAGGCTGGTGCTAGAGCCTTTAGTTAAGTTGGCCGCACGTGAAAGAGGTAACCCCCATGCAGACGTTCTTTTCAGAAAGAGAATTTGAGGTCATGAAATTGCTCATTTGACAAGAAAACATTTTCCAAAGAATTGGAAAGAATATACACCTCATACTGCCTTATTGTCAAATCACACAAAACTTTGCTGTGTGCATTCGGTGACAGCTATTTAAAATGTAAACATAAAACAGTATAAATAGATTAGACCTTTAGTATCAGGATCTCGATAGGTGACACTTTTTGTGGGAAGGTCCGCTGTCGTTCGTTAACAACCCTGAATATTTTCCCTTTTTAAAATTTTAATTTATTGGTCGTCTCCGTCAAATATCTTTATGGAAAGATGTTAACCATTTTGAGCAGCATAATACATTTACTAAGATGTTTCTATTCTTATTTTATAGCATGATGTTGACCCGTCAGTCTTATAATGTAAGCAGATCATATAATGGAAACGCACATCTCATGAGAAATACTATTGGAATCTGTTTGCAGCTCACAACCTTCGTTAATACAGTGTCAAAGGCCAGTAATACGACCCTGAACATCGACACCTGTTGTCTGATACCAGAGGAATACTCTCAGAAGATCGAAAACATAATGAAAAAATTAAAACCATGGTTGATTGAACATTACTAAAATTATTTGTTTGCGAAAAAGACATGTCGTGTATTCATTACAACATTGTGTCGAACAAAGGCCACTACGGTGAGAGTTATTACCGAAAAACCCATGCAATAACCACAACATTAATCAAAGCCTCGTGTGTTGTTTGCTTTGAATCCTATGATGCCTACATACTTAATTTGTAGGTCAGTTATAATTCGGATCAGTAGTGTTTTTTTAGATATGACAATCAATTAAATTTAAGGACAATTTAAAATCTATGGCTGGAGGTAGTGTTTTACTCAACAGTTTGCCGAGCAAGATAATTGGTTCGGGAAATCTGTTAAGCCCATTTGGTTCTTTTATCGAATGGACGATTTTGATCAGGCAATTTGTACACAAACTGTCTCCGGTAATGTTTCAATTGTGATGAATGTTACTAATGACATATATAATTTAATATTATCATAATGTGTTTGCAAGTTATAGCTGCCTTAGAACAAGCAGCACGGGTCACTTGACATTGGACGTGAGATCTGTGCGTTGAAAAAAATAACCTTAAAAAAAACCCACATCAATTCCTGAAGTGAAAATTTATTTTTGGTCATGCTGATAATAAATATAAATTACATATAGGTATTTGGACTTGTCTTCGAATGCAAATTTAATGAAACGGGTCCCGTACAACCCTGATTTGGCCAAATGACAAATGCAGGGCAGGGTTTATGTGGTTTTCGTTGTTTTAAGATCTCCCTACCTCCGATGGTCTTGTCGCGCCAAGTGTAAAAAGGTGCTCCAACATTGCTATACAATGAAATGAATCTTGAAACACATAGTTTCAAACTGTTTATAGTGTTTTTCCCTCACTCCCTCCAATCACTTGCACTGTTCCCTATTATTATTCATTTACAGGGCAGTTTGTGTCATTGAGAGCATTGTACGGCCCTTGGCATTCGATTTGAGGGCTTCCAATGGTCATTTGCACTCTCCGCTTCGGGTCGGGCGTAAATGACCACTGTCGAGCTGCAAATTGAAAACCAAAGGCCGCAAAAGATTCCAATGCCCACAAAAGAAATATTATTGTTTCATTTATACGGTGATGTTAGTTACACGCTGAAGTTACTTACCAAAAATTGTCCGTCTTTGGAAATGCCATAAGGTGCCAAGGTACAAGCCACGCCTGTTTAAAACATCACCATCGGTGCTACACCAACATTTTTGGGGTTGCTCAAAGGTCATGGCATTGGACTTAACATTTGATTAGGCAATGGTAGCGTAGGTCTAGGGTTCAAATCGCACTTAGTGTTATTTTTCTTTATTAGGTTTTCATTTAACTCTCGAGTTACTTTAGTGTAGTTCTTCATTTAAACTCGAGTTTCTTTTGGTTTTCTTTACTTGCACTCTCGAGTTTCTTTCGGTTTTCTTCATTTACACTGTCAAGTTTTTCTGGGTTTTCTTCATTTCGACTCTCCAGCTACCTTTAGTGTTCTTCATTTGCACTCTTGAGTTAAATCTAGTGTTCTTCATTTGCACTTTTGAGTTGCATCTAGTGTTCTTCATTTGCACTCTTGAGTTACATCTAGTGTTCTTCATTTGCACTCTTGAGTTACATCTAGTGTTCTTCATTTGCACTCTTGAGTTACATCTAGTGTTCTTCATTTGTACTCTTGAGTTACATCTAGTGTTCTTCATTTGCAATCTTGAGTTACATCTAGTGTTCTTCATTTGCACTCTTGAGTTACATCTAGTGTTTTTCATTTGCACTCTTGAGTTACATCTAGTGTTCTTCATTTGCAATCTTGAGTTACATCTAGTGTTCTTCATTTGTACTCTTGAGTTACATCTAGTGTTCTTCATTTGCACTCTTGAGTTCCTTGCTGTCTTCTTAATTTTCTTTCATTGTTTTCATTTTGCATCCAACTATTCTTCACACCAAGCAAATTATAATGATTACGTCCATTGTGCGACCTTTGTATTTCCATTT
This sequence comes from Hermodice carunculata, assembly GCA_964020975.1. Lineage (NCBI taxonomy): Eukaryota > Metazoa > Annelida > Polychaeta > Eunicida > Amphinomidae > Hermodice > Hermodice carunculata. The sequence continues at coordinate 54,673,470 of OZ026621.1, forward strand.
GTGCGAAACAATTTAATGACCAAAAAGATAACGTGATGATTTCAAAATGTATCTTTTAAATTTTATAAAAACAACTTCAGAGAGGGTGATTTTCCACCTGTCCTCAGTATGATCTCTACTGTCTAGTTTTTAATATTCACGCGCACAGCTGGGCAAATTCTGAAATACTTTCGGGGATATATCGAAAAAGTATTGTTCATGGATGCTGGACGTGGGATTTTCAGCTTATCAGACTTGTGAGTTAGTTGAGCTGATGGGAAGGCAGATCAGTCTCTTGTCCAGTCACAATTCACTTTTTCGACGTCTTCTCAGATCCTGGTGGACTGATAGTCTACGAACTTGGTTTAGATGTTACCAGGATAACTCCGTGCCACGTCTATTGAGATAGTCTTGCTACAATTGTTCAACTCATTGGTTGTGTTCATTTTTTATGAATTATTCTTCATTTTGGGGAAAAATCTTTAAACATCTCCTGTGCAGCTGTACGGCCAATTACTTGCGAGTCATACAGGGATACTTTTGGCAACCCCTGGATCTTCAGGTGGCACCAAAATGTTTCATTTTTTGAAGAATGTCTGTGTGTAATTGTAATTACTTTCTTCTTAAAAAGAATTGGCAAGGATTCTTTCAAATTGTATGGAATTGTACGTAAATTTGTCCAAGTGAGTCATTAATTTGCATCAAGTTGAAAATGTTACAACGTCGTCATCAATGATTGTGCCTAACTTAAACATAGGAAAGCTGCTGACATGGATCATCTGGACATTAAAGGGCTCACGTACACCTCGTATTCCTGAATGATTTAACCCTTCGGGTGTTCGATAGGACAATAGTCTCGCATACCTGAATTGACAAATAATTATACCTTCTTAGTATTACTTATACAAAGGCCTTTACTTTTGGAGAGAGCATGCGTAGGGCTAGTCTGAATTAGACAAGTTGAGAAAATGTACATGGTTCAGATTGGCAGTTCACTGCAGCTCGTAATGTGCCAGGGTAAATATTAGAATACGGGACGAATCAGAAGTTATTTGTTTTGAGATACATCTCAAAAAATGAACTGGGGACTTGGGTAGGGTGAAGGTACATCCCATCTGCCTTCAAATCAAAAAGGTCGCCCGAAATGCTCGTCGTAATATTTCAGTGGAGAGTCGCTTAAGTGCCACACCCTTTAGGAGTAGGCATCAACCCCTGCAACCAACTTTTATGATGTATGATTAGGTATCAGACAGTCCAGATGTATCAAATATGTATTTCCTCACACAACAGAACCCAAAACGTTTGGTTTATATCGATATTTTATATATTCTGTTATTATTCCAAAATATGGAAAGCAATATTTAAAATAATAATGGAAAGTAATGTTTAAAATAAGTGGGATTTCATATACATTTCAAAGGAAGGTAAATGGATCCATAGATTTTTCTCTGCAGTTAAATTTGATTATTTTATACCAAATGCGTAGCCCCAAACTTGCTAAATAATGTTATAGGGGATTTCTTGATTAAGACATGCTTTCATGCTCTGCTAATGCAACAAACTCGTGGTGTCGGAGTTCATAAAAGTTGCAGAGTTGATCCTTGGTCTTGGATCTGACTGATTTAAATTAAACAATAAGTAGAAAGCATAAGAATGCACACTTTGAAATGTCTAACTTTATTAAGACACAGACTTGCATTAACTATGTTCCCATATCTTGGGCACAATGCACCAATTGCGAGGTTGTATGTTAAGTACCCACTGAAGAAAGAATAAAATACATTAAATCTAACAAAAAGTACCAGTGCTATAATAATATATTTTCTCAGTTGACCATATAACACCACGACTTTGGGATCCCAAGAACTTGGTAACCAATTCACCTTTCGTAAACAAACAACAAACTTCAAAACGCGCTGAAAGGTGGCTTTCTAAGTACTATCAAGTAAATATAATAAGTGAATATTTTAATCTTCTTAATAATTTTACCAAAGCACCGCAACCCAGTTTCTCCTGAAACTTTAAATTAGTGCACCATCTGTATTGGCAGCATACATGAGGGTCAAACGACCAAGGGTCACTATTTTTTCTGAAGTAATCACCTTTCATGTAAAAATTCCCGTCTTTAGCATTTTTACCTTCTCGGGCAACCAGGACGCCCTGACGGTACGTTTGCACATGCTTTCGGAAAAAAATGTGTTTAACTGTCGGGTTTGTCACTCTTTTTGTTGTTTGCATCATGCAACATATTCCAATATACTTGTTTATTTTCATTCGAGTCCGTGAAGCCACACTGTAATTCACAGAATATTTATGAGACGAGTGATTTGGGACAAAATTTGTTTCACGTCAGGTTGAGGGTTCTTGTGAATGATCAAGTTATTTTAGATATGTATCTCTGGGCAAGACGGGTTGGGCAAAACGGCCATGGCGCCATTTTGCCGACCTGTTAACGGTTTTGCCCGACCCCACTAATAACAAAGTAAAAAGATAGCCGTGCATCATAAATGTAGACAAATAAGTTGTTGACATAATATTGCTCGCATCTCAGACACTTTTCAAAGCCGGATTTCGATTAAGGCTAATTTTACTGTACTGCACTCAGCTGTATTGCATCTTAGTTTTCATTTAAAATCGTAATTTTTGTCCTAATTTGAGACAAGATTATATACTAAGCTAGGGGACTGACACATTCTGCATGCATAATTTGACCGTTTTTGCCCCAAAAGTATGAGCTTTTAAGAAATTTTGTAAAGCATCAAAAACGAAAATTTATGTACGAGTTAATTAAGGCGCATGGTGTGAAAAATAGCATCATATTTTCACAATGGTTACAAACTTTAATATATCGCTGAGACCAAGATTACTGTTGTGCATTCACTTAAAGACATCTGATCTTTTCTGCTCTACTGTCTGTACCGTCTTGCTCAGGCATGTGGGGAAAAACTGGAATTTGTCCTCAAGAACAGATTCATCACAATTGAAAAGCTTCATAATATTTCTGTAAGATCTTTGCTTTTAAATTTGTATATTATATGGGTATATTTTAAAACCAACGTTGTAAGGTGTGAATATGAACCACAACGAGTTCTGACACATTTTCCTTAGCCGGCCCGTTATGTATAACGGAACTCTTTCGTAAAATTGGACATGTCTGCTTTGAGAATGTAGAATTGATTATCTTTCTGTAAATAAAAACCTATTTGGCAACATTAGTTTTAGACTGAGCCAATAGCTTTCCTCGGTGTGCTCTGGCCGCAACACTCCCAAAGTGTGCTGAGTTAAGCTGTTGACCCTACGCAATTCTTCTCCAAATTTATCGATTTAAGACTACACATTTTGGAACTTTTATGAGGAATTTTGAAATGGAATTATCATTATAATTCGGGCAGGCTCAAGTGCTATCGTCAGTAGCAGACAGAGAATGGCGTACATTCTGCATGTATTCCCGTCCAAATTATTGTAACTGAAAAAACTGTTCTTTAATTTCTAAATTGCATTTTTAAAGGTAAGAATATAAAATTAAGTGTGAATGCTTCAAAATGGCGTCATGAAATTGAATAAAGCAAGAAACTAAGCATTATCGTTACTGCCTATCACCTCTAAAACTGCGCAGTTAATATTACATTTTTTCCGTACGATTCAAATTTTAGCTGAACGATGACCGTCAGATAGGACCATGTGAAAGATAAATATGTCCCATAATTGAAAAACGTTTCAAATTTTATATTCGGGTCTAAAAAGTTACGAATCACGGTATATTTTAAAATTTTATAAAGACAATTCCTTTTTACCAAATTATGTTAATTCAATCAATTTGTTTTCCCATAGCTGTTATATCCTTCCCAACAAGTCTGAAATCCTCTTGCTTTTTTTAATGAATTAGAATATAGTTGTGTTCATGTCATGAGAAGCTTTACTACTTACGATAATACAGGAAAATGCGAGACTGAGTGGGTAGGATATTTAACATAAGACTTTGATACACTAGCGCCCAGCCGTTGAAATAATTATGATTGTTGTGTTTCTGTCTTGGTTTAAACATGGTTCTGAAATCGAAGAGAGTAGAACTGTGTGCCTGTTTCTTACCTTCGAAACACGGCAACATTGTCTTCTTTTAAATATTATGTCAAATGTGGACAAACGTTTCTACGCATGCGCAAACAACACTTTCCATGTAAACCATTTATCTAACACAAGCAGGCGAAATATGTACAGCTCTTGAGTTGACAAAGAAATTTGGACCCCTCAGACCTGTCCACCTGTCAGTATGGTGTCACGATGGTGAACCCTTAAATAAATCAATGATAGATAAGGTAAAAAAAGTATTGCTAACATTGTAGTGAAACGGACTTTGAAAAATGTATATTGTTACAGTAGTATAATCTGGAAGAACAGGACCATAGGATAGGACATATTTTGGGCTGAAATTCGTTTTTCTTGAAGTTGACCCGCCAAGGAAAGCTGTTGACCCACTCTAGAATTACAGTGCCGCCAGAAAGTTTTGCACCATCTCCTCTGGTTGCCCCTTTGCGTGGTCCTCCTCAGGTACAACTTGTACAAGGGGCTCCTGCAGGGAACACTGTTAGGAAGTTTCATTTGAGTTACTCGGTGTGCTGCTTGTACCTACCTGTGGCCCTCATTGGCCCTAAACTGGTTATGGTGTCAGAATTATACTGTTTATTACAGTTTAAAAAGTGGTACCTGCAAGGGGCTCCATTGGTTACAGTCCTGAGTTTTGGAGAAAGACTTTCTGTCGGCACTGTAAGCACTTCTTGAGGTCAATAATAACACTTTTAAGGATATACGGCAAGTTGTCATTAGCTTTAGCGATGAGCGACACTTTTCTTTTGATAACTCTCTAAGTACACTCAAAAAGTCCATATAGTATACTTTTTTGGAAAGCAAACAACATAAAGGTTAAGGTGGTTCTGCTATGCCCTGGTAAAGTAGAGCTACTATCCTCTTTCTGGCTAAATATAGTGAAAATTATTCATATGAACGTATACAAACTATACATTTCTGGAGAGGTCATTTACCGTATAAATGTAAAATACCCTATATACATATAAAAAAAAAACATGTCTCATATTTTGAACTTTTTTGCTGTTCCTCACATACAGCTGTTTGAAGGTAAAGAGCTGACACATCAAAGGCAAGTCACCTTTGATCAACTTATGTGACAAAACGAAACAAAAATTGGAATATGTGAGACACACAGTTTTGATTTAATACAAAAACATCAGTTTGCTGCAGATTTGAGGCCAATATGTTCAGTGTTGAATAAGTTAAAGCGATATTTGTGCTAAATTATGATGATCACTTCTGCAATTGTTAAACACACATTGCAACCAAATAACCAAGTGACATTGAAATGAATGGCATTTTCGGTTCGTTAGCTTTCTGGAAATATATAGTTTACCATAATTTATTAAATATATAGTTATAATCAGCAATTTGTGAAAGTCACTGCAAACATGCCGTATATCCTTAAATAGAAGCACAAGAGTACGCGGCGATTTACTCCCGTACACGTCCGGATAGTTATGCTGCAAAGTATACGTGAGTAATCACATTTTGTTGACCAATTATCTTTTATTTGTCTTAACACTTAGTAGCTAATGCATCTCAAAATTTACAGGAGGAAAGGTATGGAAGTGTGGTCATGCTAAAACAGGTTCCATGCCAACATGATCATCAGCTACGGTTTTATAACCTGCATTTGTGCGTTCATTTTACGTTTAGAGAGGTGTCTAGGACATCTTTCATCAAAATATCCTCCAAAGACAAGTCCAACTACAAGCATATAACCTATATATCATTACGAATAAATACGATGATGATTTACATTTAACACTGAAATTTTTCTTGATTTTATCTTAATTGTACAAATCTCACGTCCAATGGCAAATGACCCATGTAGCTTGTTATGCACAGTGTACACGACCAAACTAAAGCAGCTAAAAACTTGCACTCAGCTAATTTGAAACATTTTTATCATTAATTTAAACAGTACGATAGACAGCTTTTGTACAAAATGCCCATCAGAATGATTGTTTCAATTAAAGAACCAAATTGGAGTAACAGATTTCAAAACCCAATTGTATCGCTTGGGAAGTTGTTGAGTAAAACAAAAGCCCCTGGTCTCTCAATTGACCAGCCCATATATTTAAAATTGTCCTTAGCTTTCAATTGATAGCAATATGTAAAGCACATCACTGACCCAGATTCCAAATGACCTGCATATAAAGTAGGTAGCATGGGAAATACGGCAAACACGTGAGGCATAGATTTACGGCATGGCTAATGTTTCTGATGTTTCGATATAAACTCTCCCTCGGTGTTCCTCTTATTCTACGCAAAGTTGTAGTGGAGTATGTACTTGACGAACAAAGAATACTAGTAATGTTCAATTAACCATGGTTTTAATTTTTCCATTATGATTTCAATCATCTGAGAGATATCCTCTGTTACCAGAGCAGTGACATTGATGTTCAGTGTCGAATTACTGACCTTTGACACAGTATTTTCGAATGCTGTGAGCTGCAAACAGAATAAAAAATATTGTCCATGAAATGTAAAGTTGTAAAAACATAACGTGGTCTGATTAGAAAACTGGTGGTTGAACAACATGTCGTGCCGCAAGAGCATGACAAACAAAATGCAATTTTAAAGATGATGATAAAGTTCGTCTGCTGTGTTTGGTTAACATCTTTTGGTTAAGAATTTTGACGGAGAGGGCGACACAATTTAAAATTAAAACGAACAAACAAACACCCCCCCCCCCCAAAGAAAATTGAAGGTTATCAACAAACGGCAGCAGACTTGACCACAAAAAATGTACCTTTTCGCCCACCTTATACTCAAGTGCGAATCTATTTATGCATTTCCAGTTTATATTTTTGTATACTGTCATCTATTTCACAGGGTAAACCTTTTTTGGTGATTTTACAATTACGCAGCATATTGTGCATATTTTTTCCACTTCTTTTAAAAATGGTTTCTTTATGACCTTGACCACTTTGATGATATTGAAGTCTCTTTCTGAAAAACGCCTCAGCATGGGGTAGCCTCTTTCACGGGGACCCAATATTATTCAGGCTGTAGCACTAGCGTCATATGTATAGCGAAGGATACATTAGCATCGGGCTCTTTTCCATCTGGCCATAACGGGGACATTATATTTTCATTATTGGAAAAATATACGCACTTCATGTAACAAATTATTTCATAGGCAGCCAGTATACGACAAGAAAGCTTTACTCTCCACATAAAATTTGAGTCAAAACAGATGTATACAGTTATATGCATTCCTTTGTTCAAAGCAGACATCTAGCGTTTAGGCTGAGGTACACAGACCCTGGGCTTACGCAGGTTTCCAATATCAAGCCTTGTGTATATTAGTTAATATATCTCAGAAAATGGTTACCTTTAATCTATTAGAAGAATGCTTATCAGAACTCCTATACAAAACAAGTGCCTTCGGCTGTGCCCAGGTAACAAATGCAATTGACGTCAATGGAGGTAATGTGTAAAAGTGGAAAGAATTTCCATTTCAAACATATTTCGACATATGTCCAAGTTATCCAAGGTCTGACATATATATATATATATATATATATATATATATATATATATATATATATATATATATATATATATATGTGTGTGTGTATGTATGTATGTATGCATATACACGTGTGTGTGTGTGTGTGTGTGTGGTTCCTATACCTGGACCGATCCCATTGAAAAGACCAGAATCCCGACCTTTATTAATTTTCATGAAATAGAAATAAAAAGGGAAAAAAAGTTTCAAGCCGCCCTCCCCTAGTAAGAACTAATCGACCCTGGATGAAAGATTTTATCAAGAAAGTGGCCGTCGTGTGCCGTTATTTTGCGGTAAAGCCAACTCAAACACAGTAGTTTATTTCAGTTTGTCTGCAGTGGAAGGTTAGCTTGGGCCGAGGAAGAGTACAGCTGCATGGCTACGGTTGTTCGATGAAACAGCATAGTCATACCGCATTTTATAATATTTAATTAAAAAAGCGGCCGCCATGTGCCGTTATATTCCAGAAAAGTCAACTCAAACACAGCTTGTTATTGCAGCTTATCTGGAGGGTTAACTTGGGCCAGGGAAACAGCATAGCAACACAAAGTTTAATGAGGCATTACCACTATTGTTCAAGGAAGCAGCATTGGCCATAGCCCCAGTTGTATTGTGATCATTATCATAATATTTCGCCAGGTTCCAGGTGTCCTTTCTTTGAGGTACTAGGGCAAACGGTCGTTAAAGTACTTTTAACATGACTTACTATGATCTTTACTTTAATCTGCCCATTGTGACTGAAGCATTTATCATCGTTAGTTAAAAATCGAAATGCGACACCATAGACTTTGAGCTGGCACGTGCCTAGCACCATTTTGAACATTGGGCAATGCATTGCATATGTAGGACAGTCGCAAAAAAATACATTTGATTTGGATATGAAAGTGAATCGTGGCCACAACATGTATCATATCATTACTCATGCTCTGAAACATTTGCAAAATATATCTTTTTGGTTGCATATATTATAACCACCCTCCCTCAGATCGTCCCAATCCTATCCCCATTTGTAAAAAACCATGGAGCGCGGATCCACTATTTTCAAAATGACAGCCATTCTGGGTTAGTCCCGATTCGATATTTTAAAGAGATAGTATCCAAAATGCATATTGTATTTGTGTCCTTTTGCCCAAAACCACTTCCTAGTAGTCATTACCCTATTCCGCAGTCCGAACTCTTTACTCTCCATAAGCTAGCCTGTCCCTGTCTACCCTATATACATATGGAATTACTATTTTCCATATTGCACACGTTCCTCTGTAAAATTTTGACATAGGCTGTATCAGCTTAAATATATTGAAGGGTCTTCAGTGGGTAACTACTCAACATGTTTCGGAGCCTATTACCCGTACATGTCTCTCTGAGTAGCAGCTCCTTGTCTAAGCTTAATATTCAGCATATGTGATTGGTGAAAACCGAAGGTTAATTTGTCGATTAGATGCAATGTAAAGGGACTTTTCCAGAGTGCGCATAACTTGAAAATGTAAACACAAAGCCGTACAATTAGCAGTTGTCGGCAGCGGTGGGCCCCAGAATAGGGATTTTATATCAGACACTGACGTCGCCCCCAGGCTATGAAAAAAGTAGCCCCCCCCCCGTCGGACCTTCCAAGCCCCCCCCCCCCCCCCCGCCCGCCCCGTTGAGTGAAAAATGGACCTTAGGGGAGAAAGTTGGCCCGATAGTGCATAGGGGTCCGTAGTACCGGCGGGTGTTGATACAACTTGTTAAAAAGTAACAAATCCATTAAAACCCTTCGTCGGCATCTTTGTTCAGTTGCACAAGAAAATTATTTGAAGATGTGTTTTCAAACCACTCTCTACTCAAATCATACACAAACACGTCGAGAAAAAAAAATAAAGAAAAAAACTTCACTCAGTTAAGCTATTTGGGTGACATGCATGTGTCACATAATATAGTTCTCCCGCATTATTCTCGATGCTAATATTTCTCGGTCTTTTGCATGATTTAAATTGTTTTGTGACCAAAGGCTACAAATTAACATCACACTGTGGGTTTCAGAAGAAATGGGTGGACGTGATTAAAATATTAATAATCTCCGAGACGACCAAAAAGTGGTTATCAATGGAACAGCCTCAGCTAGAAAATGTGAATGTTCTAGTATACCCCATAGGGTATAGGGACGCTATATGATCTTGTTTCCAGTGTATTTTAGCGACCTTTCTATCTTGGGTGAATTATATAGTGGGCCTTTGGTGATGATTCAACATTCTGTCATATCAGACAAAGGCATCGTAAGATTTAGCTATCACGAGTCTGAATAGTGATTTATAAGCTGTCGCTTTTAAGACATGTTAAATATATGCAAGACCTCCCTACTTCCTATAGTTTAAGCCACGTGTGCAGCTTTCGAGCGGTTTTATGCAGGCTGCGATGCATCCTTGCTCGCGACATGGAAAGCAACTAATATGGGCATGCCATCATAATAGACTCTTGCCTTCAACTCTCAAATTACAAAACAATACTCGCGAAATTTAGGAAAAACATTAAAACAAACAATATATATCAAGGCACTTTGGGGCGATTTGAGTGTGAAAGGTTTTCTCGGAAAAAAGTCGCCATCTAGTGCAGCGAGTTTTTATGGCAACCCATTATGTATTCATACGCATACTTACTTTTTACTTCCGTTTATTCGCATTTTAGTAATTTTATGAACGAAATACCTCAGTTGTCGCCTGAATACTACAGTTTTACAGGCTATGGGCGCGTTTATGGACCAATAGGAATTCACACAGGGACAACAGCAGGATTTGTATTTTGAGTGGGGAGCGGAAAAATTCTTTCAATACTATTTTAGTACAATCTGTGTGAAGTGTGAAGCAAGTTATTCACTCTTGCCCTACACACAGAACAAAAGTACCTTAAAAGACGATAGCGAGATAAAGGAAGTCATACATCAATCCAACCAGATAAATCAACAATTACTCCCCTTCCAAAAACCAATAGATTTATATATAATGAGACAACATAGAATTGGTTCCTATGGTTATTATTGCAACAAATTCTCAACGTTAAGCAATACCATCCAGTTTCTTGTCCCCATGATATCTTCTGACTTTTCAAGGAACTAAGGGGCTGACTATGTGATAATATAACATTATTTACTGAACTGGCCAATTATGGAGTTGATTTTGTTTTGACATGCATTGCCTCTCTCAAGAACAGTATCATTCGTTACCAAGTGGACTGACTCTTTAAAACTTGAACAAGGCAACCTTGGTCTATTCGGTTTTCTGATAATTTCCGCCACTTTTGATATATCATAATCGATTTATCATCACTTTGATCTGGAAAACGGCAAATTTGCTTCAAAATCATCGAATAAAACATCAGTACATCCCATCTGACAATCCTTAAAAACGTCCACATGATAAGCTCAGGAGAACAAATACATCACGTGCTGCACCCAGGGTACAACTATGCACTTGTCATTGAAAGTGACACCTTTAATGGCTTTTCCTTCCATTGGGCATGGTAGTCTAAGCTATTTTAAAGTCATTTTCTTGATAGCAGATCATAGATATATTTAAAGAGTTAGGACTGAGTTTTGCTATTGAAATTAACAAAAACTAACCTTTGATTTATCCCATCTTGACCACATGTACTGTGTGAGTGTCTCTAATACCTCCGACTTGTTAATTCTGCAATGTTGTCAAAACCATAAATGTATCTCATAAAGATTGAAGCCATACTTATTTTCTGAAGCAAGCTATTCTCAAATACATGTACTCTTTGTACATTTTTCATGTCATCATGGTCATACTGTACACAAAAGACGCCTGCACGCTTTCTTTATGTTCAATTCCATTTTCTTTTTACATTTACTAAACACGCATCACGACATGAAAAGTCCACAGCTATATGATGGGCAGCAACAATTATATAACCTATTTCCCCATATCTGATATATAAACAACCAAGCAAATTAGGAGATACTGAAATATAAGATAGTGTGACATTATTAATTTCCACAACTTGCTACTTGTAGAAACTTTAACAAGAGGGCTGTGTCAACAACCGGTGCTAGGCTAACTTGCACATGTTCACCCTAAAATAAGTCACAAACTATGAAACGGCTTGAGCTGAAAAAACAAAACGATAAGAGTAAATGGCTGAGGCGAACTGAGCTTTCAGCTCATAGTCTGTCGATATCGCTGACTCAGATGCTAATGCACATCTTCTAGTGAGCTATTTTTTCACGACTTCCCTTTAAACCGGATTCAAGTCGTATGTGTGTAGGTTTTGACGACAAAAAAGTTTGCAGGCCATCTGGAAAGAGTAACTGAATATAAGTGAGACCCATATATTGGAGCAAGTGACTTATTCTACTTCTTTACATATATGTTGGTCCAAATTTGCGTGTGTGTACGGTGTTGCAGGAAACGAAACCAAAGTAGAGGCCCAATTACACAGAAGAGCGGTAACGGAAAGCGGATAGTGGATACCGGTATTTCCGCGCGGATTTTAAATTACACCAAGAGCAGTACATCGCGCAGAATTACAAGGTTGTACCTTCAAAGTTGCATAGCCCATTGGGCCAGTAATATATATGTGTGTGAAGAGCCTTCTGAAAGACTGACTATTAATTTAAGCAATGCAATACAAACTAAATGTTTAAAATAATAGGTAATTCTTCTATATGTGCCGACTGAAATTAGATAGGACTCAGATTATTTCACGACCCAAATTCCGATCTATATTGAGCACATGTACACTATATTACACATGTATTTGGGACTTTTGTGCACACCGCAATAATTACCTGACATGTCCACCTTTGAACCAACGAGTTTCCACACATCCTGCTTCTTTTGAGCATCTTTATACCTTTCAGCCGTTGGGTTGTATAATTGACGATATTTTTACACTTTCAAAATCATGTTTCCCATGATAACCATGTTGGTTGCACAGATTTCTCTCTCGACACGTGAAGATGATGCCTACCAAAAAAACGGTTCTGATTGGCTGAAATCTTCATGTGCCCGCGCGATACGCAGCAAAAATCGATTGGATTTCTATTTGGAGCGGTTTAGCGCTGTATCGCTTTACCGTTCCGCTGTCAGTGTAATTATATCTAAGGAAACCTACGTATCCTAATTATTTTAACGCGCGGTTTTCCGTTACCGCTCCGTTACCTCTCCTGTGTAATTGGGCCTTAAGGCCCAATCACACAGAAGAGCGATAACGGAAAGCGGATAGTGGATACCAGTATTTCCGCGCGGATTTTAAATTACACTGAGAGCAGCACATCGTGCGTAATTACAAGGTTGTACCTTCAAAGTTGCATAGCCCATTGGGCCAGTAATATGTTTGTGAGTGAATAGCCTTCTGAAAGACTGACTATTAATTTAAGCAATGCAATACAAACTAAATGTTTAAAATAATAGGTCATTCTTCTATATTTGCCGACTGAAATTAGATCGAACTCAGATTATTTCACGACCCAAATTCCGATCTATAGGGACCACATGTTCACTATACTACACATGTATTTGGGACTTTTATGCACACTGCAATAATTACCTGACATGTCCACCTTTGAACCAACGAGTTTCCACACACCCTGCTTCTTTTGGGCATCTTTATACCTTTTAGCCGTTGGGTCGTATAATTGACGATATTTTCGCACTTTCAAAATCATGTTTTCCATGATGACCATGTTGGTAGCACAGATTTCTCTATCGACACGTGGAGATAATGCCTACCAAAAAAACGGTTCTGATTGGCTGAAATCTTCAGGTTCCCGCGCGATACGCAGTAAAAATCGATTGGATTTCTATTCGGAGCGGTTTAGCGCTGTATCGCTTTACCGTTCCGCTGTCAGTGTAATTATATCTAAGGAAAACCACGTATCTTAATTATTTTAACGCGCGGTTTTCCGTTACCGCCCCGTTACCGCTCCGTTACCGCTCCGTTACCGCTCCCCTGTGTAATTGGGCCTTTAAGGTGGAGTTACAATCCACAGAAGAAGAGTGTTGATATGTACGTCTTTACCAGGATATATGTTCTGTTGACCTATGTTGACTACATGTCATTTATTTTCGGCCTGATATATATATATATATATATATATATATATATATATATATATATATATATATATATGTATGTATGTGTGTGTGTGTGTGTGTGTGTGTGTGTGCTCATTCAACTGTTATTTCACGGATCTATTTCTTTAAACATTTATGCACAGACCACAGATATACCACTTTGATCTAAACTTCGCAGTTGCCTAGTTTAACCTTGTAGCATGTAATTTATTCGTGGTGTGTGCCTGTGCAAGGTTTCGGAAAATGATTTACACTAGTTGCAACATGCATGTGTTATTTGGTATTGCCTAGAAGCATTGACATGCAAATGTAATATTATTAATGGTAATGTGTATATTCACTGAACCTGGCGAGTTAAAAATGCCATTCATATAAAGTGAACAATTTTGATAGAAGCTTTCCAGAAGTATATTCCAACAAAATCCAGCCTGTAGTTTCGGGTCATAATTTGTAACTTGCAAAAGCACACATAAATTCATTAAAAAAATACAAGAAAAAACAAGCGCAATACCATCTGCCAAGCAGATTAACGTGTGGGGCTTCAATATATGTCCCTTATGGATATCTATTTTTCTGTTAATTTTGTCAACAGAGAAGAACTTTCATGATAGCTGTTTCAAGTTGACATTTAGAACGATTGGTGAGATATTAAGCATCAATAATAAACATTTTCGAGAATATATTTCACAAATATACCCTGATGATTCGGAATTTAAGAAAAAAAAATGACACGGAATGTTCATTTCTAGACAAAATGATGAATGAAGATAACAGTGAGTTTAAGTTTGAATAATTTGACAAACGTGATGATCTTGAACTCAACATAGTAAATTTTACTTGGGCCAGTTTACGGTGTCTATGCTTGAGTGTGCACCCATTTCGACAACTTTGATTCTCGTCATTCACTTCTGTTTCAAAAACTACTGAAACAGGCATATTCGAAATAAATCATTCGAGTGACCGTGTTTGAGGTTTGTAAGGACAGTAAATACATCACATTTTTAGAATTGCAACTAAACTTTGATATCGAGTTTGGACGAAATACATGATATTTTTCTGCATCTGCATCTGTTACAAGTTTGCATTTATACATTGAGATTGAACTTGCTATGTTTATGTTGTTGCTGGTTTCTGGTAATGTTTAGTCGTTCTAAACAAACTGTGCATGGTGTTCTTATGTTAGTTTCAATATATGTTGTAGCAGTACCGCCCACAAGATTCACGTGTCCGGCTCTATTGCGCAAGTTTTTTTTCTGGGTTGAATAAGAACATTACAACTCCTACTCTCAAGCAAATGTATTCGTGAATATTGCCTTGCAATTTCGAAACAGTTGGCAATGCAGTTGTACAAAAGAAGGTTTTTGATGACCCCCCCCCCCAACAAAAAGATTGTTTTAAATGTCAAAGGGCGGAAGCAGAAGTATTTAAACCAATTTTGAGGTATGTATCTACCCAAGGCACATTTGCGGCAATGTTGAAGATGATCCGGGCAAGATCAGCTCAACTGGCCAAAAGGTCTATCAAGCCTGCTAAAGTTGAATAAGTACTTGCTGACGACCAACACGAGAGGAAACTTTAAAAAGTAACACATTATACTTAACCGAAATGAAATATAAAGTTTCGGCTGTTTAATGCAGTGCAGTAAAAAAAGGAACATTCCGTCCTCACGTACCCTTTGGGTATGTCAGCCCAGTGCTCCATGAGGTAATTCCACAGGACTCCTTTGGCGTGTGGCGTGTCCGCAATAGCCAGAAGAATATTGTTGTCTGCCTTCTCAATTCCAATGTTGATGTACCTTCACGCATAAAATAACGAGGCTATGCATTCGACCACTGGTAAGTCAAAGAGGCGATGGAAACATGTGTCGGGAGCCGTCAATGTTGCAAATCTTTTGGATGAATACTTTGAAGAATTGTAATGCTGTGTGGAATGTGTGTAAGGTTTTGAGACCGGAGCCTGCTGTCTCTGCTTATGGTCTTCTATGTTTCAGAAGTAGTTTACTGATTGGTGGTTCTCAGCAAATGGTGTTTCGTTTGTTTAATCAGGCTATCTTTCAGTTATATTGAAAATGCTGCAATGGTCTTTTAGTGGGGCTAAAGACACTTATCACTCGTATACTGCAGACTGAACACCAGCAGGATAATCACCTAGGGACCGTCAATATGTCGAAACACTGTTGCAGTCCCTATGTTTTTGGTTACTCTGTTTCCATTTACCTCTACCAAAGTGGCTATCTATTGTCTAAATAGGTTGGTTAGATTTATTTAGCGGTGCCGAATCTGTGAACCCAGAAGTACCCCGGGTGCATGTTTTTGTTTCATGGTGCTAACGTAGTAGATTTTCTGACATTATTAAAGGTCGACGGCAAAACGTTTCTTTCACCATTTGTAGTTAAGCATACGACTACATGCTTACAGTTTGAAATTGGTCTTACCTTTACACTATTTACACTTTACACTAACACCATTCAGTTTTATATAAAACAGTCTGTATTCAGGGCTTCAATCATCTAATTGCACTTCGAGTTTTGTTGCCTCGGAGAATGACTTGCACTCGTACTTATGTAACCTGCCATGGACTGTAAGTCCTGATTTTCAGAGTTCGTTTCATTTTTGTAACTTATTTCTTTTCCAATGCACTTCGCCAGAGTAAAATACCGAATATGCATCAATTAAAACTAATAGTGCATATATGTTAAACAATAGTTCACAAAATAACGACAAACAAATGGTACGGATGTTCCAAAATAAAGGAACGTTGATTCATAAAAATTATTACGCGGTATATACGCAATTACGTAATAAATTGGTAGATACTTACAGCACTTACTCCTTAATTTGCCTATAACTCTTTCCTAGGCAAAAACCTGGCTTCCCTGGCGACGGTTGAAAGCCCAATCCTAACCAAGGAATGCTGTGTACTTTAATACTTCCCTTCCAATTCCCATCCAATTATTTCTATTGAGGAAAAGTTTAAGCAAGCACATTCTCGCTGATATTTGCGCGCAGATGTTTAAAAAGAGACTGGAAAATACATACACACATATGCACAGACACAGAGACACACACACAGACACACACACACACATATATATATATACATACATATATATATATATATATATATATATATATATATATATATATATATATATATATATATATATGTATATATACTTTTTGTGCTAAAAATTCAACTGACCATTCGTAGATAAATCAAAGGATAACTTGTAAAACAATCACCGCTCATTCAGCGCTGCTAGATCACCAACAAATTCAAATATATTGTTAGGCTGACTATGACGGAGATGTAAATGCAATGATGGTGCGGGAAAGTTCGGCTGACTAACAAGTACTTGGAAATAAACATGGACATACTTTTGTAAGATCCATGGCTCCCGGGTACATGCTAAAGCCTGCCGCAGATGTGACTTCTCGCTGGATATCCATTGCGCGTGCGTTGCTTGGTACATACGATATGCATGCTCCCATTCCTCAAGACCGCCAGCACTCACGCCACTACAGTACACAGTCTGGTGGAGATCCGGCGGGATGCTGACGTAAGCAAACGAGAATTGACATACATTTTATATCCCAATTCGTTTTTCCTTATGTCATTGCTATTGTAGTCTTGTTTTTACGTGACGTAAAAGTTATACAAAAATATCTGCAAGTAATACCTGTCATGATATTGAAACTTTATTGCACAATGTATTGTATATGCATTTATAAATGGCATAATCATTAAGGAAACAAATTATACTTGTATTTCTTTAAAGAGTTTTCGAAAGTAACATGTCCTAAAATAATGCCGCGCTACAGAAATTTATTCAGATAGTTTTCGTTGAATTTTCACCAGAAGCAGATTAAAAGATAATTGAATTATTCGTATTAATTTTCAAACACTTTTACGCAACACAATTCTGTTGTCATTGTATTTTGGGCCTACCTGTTTGGTATCGGATTTCTCATGTACTCTTTATAAAGCCTTACTGCTTCCCTCAAACACGGTCCATATCGCAAGCTACATGCAAACCTGACGATCAGTTGTCTCAAAAGCCTGAAACAAGCAATATCATATACAGGACCGCATATACAATTGTTTTATGTGTTGGTCATTTGTTACAACAGTGTACAAGCTGACCTGAAACCCATGCATTTGAGGTACTTCATTTTAAGAGCCCACGGTAATTTACGTATTCCCTCCTTTAAATAAATAAATAAACACACACACGAATATACATATATATATATATACATCAAACCGGACTAGCAGACACAGCAGAGTATGACAATGTACACATATTTTATAAACTTCTGCCCTAAAGAAAAAATAACTGTGCTGAATAAACTACTGACAAAATATTTACTAACCATATCAGAAAGGATATTTGACCCGAGGTTATCAACCCAGTGCTTACTAAAACTTCGCCTGGGTTCTTCTGTTGTTGTTCCTACTGCCCCTCTGCTGTTTTTTTTCTTGGTGGTGGTGGAAGGAGAAAGGACTTTATTGCTTGTGTTTATTCGGGGTCGTTTTGTAATTTCAAAGTTTCTCGTCTTATGCTTGGACATTTTATTCAATGCTGAATTCTGGAGTGACGAATCGTGCTCAACAAATGAAAAACAACTTCAACATTTTTTACAACTTGTAACCTTTGTGAACTTAATAATGTGTAAGCGTGGAATAGACTTTCTGTGGTCTGTTCGAAATATTTTTTCCTTCCTGCAATTAAGAAGCAAAACACCTTATCTGCCTACCCCGGTTGATTTGTTGCTAGGTTTGATCAAATAACTATCAATTGAAATCAGTTTATTTTTATTTTCAATCTTGGGATTATAAAGCTTCTTAAGTTCATAACTTTAAGAGAATGGTCTCAGAAATAAGCATTTTGAAGTTACAGATCAATTTTCTCCGGTGCAAGAAGGAACCTTTGAATCAACCACATAAACCCGTAACTTGCCACAAGAGCATTTTAAAAGCCCAGAGTTGGCCGTCATCTCTCTGCATAAGCCTTGGCCTTCGCACTTGTACCATATAGCTAGTGTAGTCTCCAATGACATTTTTGTGGAAAAACATGTCTTCCTGGATAGCTCTCTTGGGCAGGTCCCTTAAGTCGTGAACCATGGTGCAATTAATATTTTAACTTGTTGAGTAAAACTTGCAGACAAAACAATGCAACAGAAAAAGAAAATGTGCTCATTCAGTAGATCGCTTGCACACTTAGGCATAACTTATGCTGATGAACGGAGGTCAACCCACATTTCGGCAAGAAATGTGCAGATTTATTCTTTAAATGGCAAATTATGGCCTTTGAGTGCACAAAAATTACTTTTCCGTGAAAGGTTCTCCGGGACGATCCTGCCAGCCGACGCTGTCATACGGTTTTTTCACAAGCCTTAGAAAGAATTTCTGAAAAAATTGCAGTAAAGATCCATTACATTAACGTACACATAAGTGATTGCGACCCATTTCCTCCGTTGAAGTCATGGGGCAATAAAGAACAATGATCAATATTGTGGAGCCATTTTGTATGCATATTGCAAGTGAATTTATTGTACGCGCGTATGGTTTCCCTCCAGCAATTAAAAAAATAAACTGGTCTGCTGATCTCAGTTGCTTATTGATCCTTTACATGGTTATCATGACGTCAAACGTTAGCTCTCACTGTTTCATATTAACACTGCTGGACAACAATAGACAGGAGGTACGAATAGCAACTACTGTGATAATGCACGAATTTCCAGATCTGTAGCTCATGTTTCACAATAATGTAAGTCTTTGGAGAATAAATTGATTTGGTTTCTATGTTTTGACACTAAAAGCCTTTTTTTAACGATCTTTTTAAATTCAGCTAACTTGCAGTTCACGTCTGACTGACAAAAGACAAAAGACGTTTTTACCAAGAGACACCGGAAGAAAATCTTTCCCTGAAGGAAATGTGCCATACTAAATGTCTCACCTGAAGATGTTCCCAAAAAGGCAAATTCTCAAAGTTTCTCAACACCGAATCACCCCAACCGTTGTATGGGTCTAAAAGTATCGCCCACGGTAAAAATTCCATCTCATTTTGTAGATATTCTATGACTCTGAATGGCAAAGGGTAAATTTCCGGCGATGCCCTGCTTGTAAAAAAAAGTGCATTGACATAAAGACAATGGATGAAATTTGACTTAGTGGGTTTTCTTGAGGGATCAACTTTGAATCACCTGCGAGCGAACCATAGAGTTACGTCATATTTTTTACGTATAATCAAGTCACTTGCGTCCCGGAAAGTGGAATTTCTCCAGATAGTTATTACAGCACAAGAATGTCAGCTATACATCAATCAATGATTGTACACTGTAAATACTCTGCTGAAAGACAGTTTGTTATTCAGAACATATAGTTTATCGAATAATTTCAATGAGTGTACTCCAAATAATGGATAATTCATCACATTTTTATTTTAATTTTTTGATATAATATTGATGTATTATAAGGTTTTTTTTTATAAGAATTACATTCTTTACTCTTGAAGACCAACAAGAGCTTTACTCTCTAATGGTATAATAATAATTATTCACACAAATATGACCTGCAATTACAGCGCTGTTGACAAATGTCCAATGTCCTTTTAGCATCACCATGATCGTTCTGCGTGACTTTGCGGCATTTCACGTTCTGCACAGACCATTATTGTTTTTTGGGGAATTGAAGTCAGTAATCGCAGGAATACCAGTCGGTTCGAAGCATTTAATATATCTTAGTGTAATGCTGTTCCGTGCTTTCAAAATGACTGCGCACCACTACAAAATTCGGCTGGTATGTAGATATTGCACAAACTGAAGAATTACCCATAGATGCAAGGTTTTGTACTTTTAATACCACCCCCCCCCAAGAAGGACAAGTGTGACCTACGAAGCGGTAGATGCAATGATGTGTATACATGTGACCGGTCATGCGCGCGATCGTCACATCAACCCACAGAAGGCTTTAAAATGGGTTCCGTTATCTTGCTATTTGTTAACCTATGCAATTGCCATTATTGTATTTGTTTATGGGTGTGATAGCTAATAATAAGTTAATTGTAGGGAGGGTACAATATCAAAGCACGGTTGGCTAACCAATCTATCTATCTATCTATCTATCTATCTATCTATCTATCTATCTATCTATCTATCTATCTATCTATCTATCTATCTATCTATCTATCTATCTATCTATCTATCTATCTATCTATCTATCTATCTATCTATCTATCTATCTATCTATCTATCTATCTATCTATCTATCTATCTATCTATCTATCTATCTATCTATCTATCTATCTATCTATCCATCTATCTGTCTGTCTTCCTGTCTATCTATCTATCTATCTGTCTATCTATCTATCTATCTATCTATCTATCTATCTATCTATCTATCTATCTATCTATCTATCTATCTATCTTTCTACCTACCTACGTACCCATCCACCCATCCATCCATCCATCCATCCATCCATCCATCCACCCATCCATCCATATGTTTGTCTGTCTGTTCGCCGTCTGTCTGTCTACCCATCTGTCAGTCCATTCATCTTTATTATTCTCGATTTAACCACCGAGCATTTCTTCGTTCTTATGTTGTCTGTTCCCCTTGTCATTCCTTCAAATTCATTTACTTATTTATCCAGTTATTACCTCCTTGAATTATGTTTACGTGAAGCGTATCATGATTTCATGTTCCTAATTCTCATTTTGAGAAGCCATGCAGCGCAATTGGCACTAACCTGGCAAAGCTAAATACATCGTCCATTAATTTTGCTCGGTTTTCTACTGGAATTACCTGAAAGATACAAATAAACTCCTGATCTTGTATTTCCAGTAAATATTACTTGCTCTCTTATGATTGAACACAGTATATCAAATGCTAGCCTGGTAGGAGAGTACTTGTTATGTATTCTACAGGTAAGATATACTTACGGGACACATTGTGTCTTCTGATCACCTGTTCGCTAGGATCATTAAATTTGGCGAAAACTCGACCCATGAAAATCAGATCACACTATTGGAAACTATTGAACACATCAAAATTAGTGAAGGATGTATGACAACAAAATTACATTTCACATACAGTGATCCAATGCCAGTGACACAGGCACAGAAATACTGTATAAATCAAAGAGGTTCTATCTTGGATTCTGCCCATTAATGCAAACCATGATCAACACATGGTTTCACGTGAAAGTAATTTCTCCTATACCGTATGGTTTCGGTTCAGCTGGTCAATAATTGCTGTCCATGTTTCATTGTCGTAGTTAACCCGGTAATATCCCTGTAGAAGTAAATTTGCCACGATTGTACCGCTGCCGCTTGTAATATCTGAAACCGTGAGAAAAAACAGGCATAAATTGACATTGCGTAAATATGTTTGCGTCAGGATAAGGCTCATCCACAATTGTCTCTTGCGTGCTTTGATGGATATGGACTCACTAGCGCTGAGTAAATTGGTGTCAAGAATTGATACATGCGTTCTGTTCTAAAACATAATACACGTAGTTTTCCCCATTTTTGAAATAACAGTATGAACGTTTATCAGAGTATCATCCGTGTGTAAATACGTTCGGCTTGCGTCTGAATTTTATTGGTACCTTCAAAGAGCGCCACCCCCATCACCGTCCCCCAAAGTCTCGTTGTGCTTCAGACACTATATATGCAGGTTTATTTAGTCAGAGAATATAAATCGACCAACTACCCATCAACTTTATTATATACTGTAATAAGCACTTATACATAGCAAGTTGGATATCTTGGATGCATCCATTTCAGGTTCAACACTGGTGGCAACCAGATTAATGTGACTCGATGTTTGTCTTCATTGCTTGATTAGACATATATTGCCCAAGATCAGTATGTTATGTTGCATATATATATATATATATATATATTGGGAACGCCGTTTCTTTCTTGTTTTATTCAGTATTTAAACATGCAATTATTTATTCAATATTTTTTCATGTGAATATACGTATAAACTTGAACTTATAGTAAAATTGATTAAATCATATGATCAAATGAAATTACTTTTATGATTAAATGTTTTAATGGTATGTTCAAATATATTTGATCATATGATCAAACATTTGCACATGTGAACAAATCTAGAAATACATGATTGACTATTTGAACATATAATCAAATTTATTTTGACATATGATCAAATCGATTTGAACCCATGATCTAATCGATTTGATTGTATGAAATTTATTCATCCATGTGATTAAATGGCTTTAACAATCTGACTATATGTATTTGATCATACTGAAAAAACAAGAAACTGCGGCGTTCCATGATTCCTAGCATGAACGATCGTGTACATAATAAACACATAGATATCTCTATTTCCCAAATGACATCATCTTGTACGAATGATTGTATGATTACGTAGCGCATAGCATTATATTAATTGTAATTCATATTGCTCATAGGTTTGTGTACCTAAATTTGTAAAACAACATTTTGGTTTATAAACAATTAAATATCTTTACGGTCACTTTAATGTGATAAATAATATAAAAGCGGCAGATTACCGATGTCCTCTCCGTACATCCAGTGTATCTTTGCTCGGCCTGTACTCATCTGAGAAATATCTGCGTATGTGAATGGGATTGCCCAACGCCTGTGTGGAAATGCGTGCAAACAAGTGAGAAACTTATTTTAAAGTCAGTCGCATTATCAGATTTTGTGTTCTGGCTTTGTCTGCAGCACTGTAGAAAATTCAGAAATGACACAGCAAATATACAAGACTCAGTCCATAGCTTTTCACATGGATAGTTAGTTTGTTACTGACGCACTTAACATTGATGGTCAGATTATTACTGACAAGCTGAAAACTTCTATCGACTTTAATAATTACTTCACAAACATAGGACCCAAGTTAGCGTAAAAAATTAATGTGCCTAAAAAAAAAAGAAAAAAAAAAAAAAAAACCAGTGTGGATTGCCTGACAGATACAACCTGCAAAGAGCTTTGCTTCACGGATGTAACTGGTGATATGATGTTTAACATGGTAAATTTGCTAAAACCTAAAAACAGTTGCGGCCATAACAATTTATCAGTTAATTCATTAAGACTGATAAAAATACAAAAACACATTTGACCAATAACAGTCATAATAAATCGAATGATAAAAACAGGATTTTTCCAGATTCATTAAAAATTTCTAAAGTTATACCGATTTATGAAAAAAAAACAGTCAGCCCCATTCTTTGAAAAGTGTAGACCTATTTCTATCCTTCCTGCAATATCAAGAGTTTTGAACGGGTCATATGTGGTTTTCGCAAGTGCCACTCGACTGACCTACATTCATGAAATAGCAGACAGAATACTGACTGAAATGCACAAAGGAAACATATCTATATGTAAATATTTATATGGATCTATCAAAGGCTTTGATACTTTAGATCATTAAATCTGATTACAAAAATTAAGATATTATGAGATAAAGGATGATATATATTTAAGTTACATCTTGAATTGTTTGAAAGTTATCAGCACAATGGGTAGCTGTGTGTAGCCATTGATAAAAAAAATAATGTATGTAAAAAAATAACGACTGGCATACAGCAAGGATAAATTGCAAGTCCACTGCTGATTATGATATACATCAATGACATAATATTGGCTTAGAATTTATTTAAATTTATTATATACGCAGACGATATTATTATAAACATATCTATTTTCTCTGGATTGCCTAATAGTACACAAAGACTAATACCACCTCATATAGTGCTATAAACTTTGTAACGCACATAATGAGAGCAGATACACTCCACAAATTATTAACGAAGAGCTAGCAAACGTCACTGCGTGGTTCAAGATAAACACATTATCTTATCTTAAAAATTATGTCAATCTATGAGCCACTGAAGAAATTATCTATTCCATCCCTCGAAATAGACAAATAAAAAATTGACTGTGGACTTAATTCTTGGATTTAAGTTAAGATGAAAAATATCAACAGGTGAAAAACAAATACAAGTGATTTATACCAAAGTCTCCCAGAAAGTAAGCATATTAAATGGACCAAAAAGTTTCCTTTTAAGTACAGTTCTTTTGATCCTATTTAAGTCATTAATATTACCACATTTAATCTGTTGCCGTCTGGCATAGGAACATAAACAAGAGAGACTTTCCACTATTCAAAAGCGAGATATACCTACCATAATTAGTGATTTTAATGCGCATTCAGAACCAGTATTTCAAGGATATATATTACTGAAACTCGATGATATATATATATATATATATATATATATATATATATATATATATATATATATATATATATATATATATATATATATATAAAGCTACAACTTCTAAAAATTTATTACAAATTAACAAACGACAAAAAAGGTTGCCTATATATTTAAATAATTTAGCATTGTTTCCAAGGACAATCGTACATGATTATAACACAAGAGGAAGGGACAATAATATTTATAACTAAGGCTTCTCGCCTCCAGGTCCTCGACACTTTGTCTATTTCTTAATAATTGCAGTACCATAAATATCGCAGCTTACACTGACTTTAAATCAATATCATCCACATAATAAATAAATGGAAAGTATAATAATTTGCTGGGTGTCTTGTATGATGTCAACTACGATCTTAATACAGGTCTCCCATATATACATATATATATATATATATATATATATATATATATATATATATATATATATATATATATATATATATATATATATATATATATATATATATATGCAAATTGTAAATATTGCATGTACATATTGATTCAATAAAAAGTTTCCTGATTTCTGCTTTCTGCAATACACTGTCGACGCCGCCCGTCATGATGTCCAACAAGACTGACACCCAGGACCTAGTTTGAAAGGGTTGATTTAAGACCTCGCATGCTGTTTCCTGATCGAAACAGGTTTCTATCAGAGACTTTGAATCTTAAATCGTTGATATATATGTTGCGTGACCAGGATTATTCAAAGATAAGTAGGAAAAGAAATGCGCAGCCCCCCCCCCCCCCGGGCAAGCACTAGTTATTAATGAGGAACGAAATAAACACACTTTCCCCTGTGTGTCTGGTGCATCGGAACAGGATAGGCCTATGTCAAGTTCTCTGGTGCACGACGAATACCCGGGTAATTAAAAATCATGGCAGGTATCTTAGTCAACAAAGTACTTTTCTTGGATTAATGTAATTGAGGTATATGTGTTGGGATGCAATAATAAAACTATCCAAGTCCCACCTGTTCTGCTGAGGAGTAAAGCGCAGACCTCCTTTTGGCGTAGGAATGTATTGACGGCAGATAGATTAAGCAGATTACGCAGACAAAGCATGCAGGAACAATTGTGTCACCACTGAATTACGGAAACAACTCTGTGCATTCAACTATTATGTCAAATGACACATGTGCCATGACATTTACGTGCTGGCTGATTGTAGTATTTTATTCATTGAATGATACAGCTGGAATGGTCATGGTAACATCGCCATTAAAAAACGAAAAGCCACCCTGAAAGGTGCTGCAATTGAAAGATTTTGCAGCTGTTGCTGGAGAGGCGTACACGAGACTTGGTATTGGAAAGTAGTACAGAAACAACGCACCATCCAATCAGAAACTAGCAACCAACCTGCTGTACTGGAGGCCGAAATATGAATCACGGCCACTTTTAAGGTAATGCAAACACAAGTACAGAATAAAAGAAGAAATATAACAGGTATTGGTTTGATGTTCTGCCCCTCCACCCCCACCCCCACACTCATCGTGGTACGTATATGGTTGTTTTAAATGAATTAAGTAAGTTTAAAACGTAATTTAAAAAAAATGTATTTAATATGCCAATGTTTTTATTTATTCACGATTATCATAGTGTGGATGTTGATTGGAAATTGGACAGATTTTGGATATCGATTTTGATAAGTAATAGCCACTGATTATTTATTAGATGGACGCATGGATTTTAGGATTTATAGGTGCATACATCATGCCCAGTCTGGTACCTTTGTCAGTCTAGACCATTGTCGAGTTCCCATGGAACCAACCAAGTACCTGGGTAATACAGTGTTGTCATATACCTGCTTCAACAAATACCCGGCGACTGAGAAATTTAACCCTACGTGTATTTTTGTGTGGTAATCAATTAATCAATGTTAATTTGGGTGTCCTTCCGCTGAGGTCCTCTCCGGGGAAGTTTTATGTATGATACGATTTGTTGAACGCAATAATGAATATTAACCATGAGGTCATTTGAACTTATAATTACGCATTACTTTTTGTATGTACAGTAAAACCTGCCTGTGAGCCACCTCTGCTAAGGGACTACCTGAGTTAAATGACCAGTCTCAGCATCCCCATTAACATATTATAGTTTAATTTCACCTGCCTTAAGGGATCACCTGTCATAAAGGACAATTTTTCACAGGTCCTGTGGATGGTCTCTGAAAGTGGGTCTGACGGTATACTGTTTTATTAGTGCATGCTATGCTATTGACTAGGTGGTTTGTTGAATGTTTCATCTTCTTCTTCTTCTTCTTCTTCTTCTTCTTCTTCTTCTTCTTCTTCTTCTTCTTCTTCTTCTTCTTCTTCTTCTTCTTCTTCTTCTTCTTCTTCTTCTTCTTCTTGTGAGTTTTCTGTAAATTACGTGATTTTACAATTTTAGACTCTCAAAACTTCAACTTTTCTGTAGAATTTACGAGACTTTAGAGTAAATATTGACAATTGAAAGTCATAATTTTTTAAACATTCAACTTAATAAGTCGAAATTTCTAAGTAAAAAGACTCAAAATGCCAAGAGAAAAGCCGCGAAATTTCGCAGACGAAATCTCTGAAGTTTTGAGGAAAAAAACACGAAATTGAGAGTTGATAAAATTAAGAATTACAGTCCATTTTAAATTCAACATTTTGGGAATAAATGTAATTTGATATAAATAAAAAAATATTTAGATTTTTAATTTTTGATATTTGGATATTTAAAACAAGAAATTTTGAGTGTTTGAAAATCAACTTTATGAGATGTAAAGTAGAAACGTTAAGAAAATAACGAACTATGAGGATTTGAAACTCTTAAATTTCGAGTTATTGCATTTGTATGGTCGTATCAGGCATCCGTACATGGTTCAAACATATTTTATTTTCAAACATGGATTAGGTAACAAGCTGCAAAGCTTTTATATATCCTTCTCCATAACTACACAGCATCACTTGGTGAAACCGAAACATAAACAAAAAGTACAAATGTAGAAAAAAGGAACGAAAGAAAAAAGGAAAGAAAGAAATAAAGAAACTAATAAATAGATAAAGAAAGAAAGAAAGAAATAAGGAAGAAAGAAAAGAAAATGGCGAGGACAATCATTTAATCTCTACTAAATCTCTTTTGTTTTTAAAATATTACCTTTCCACACTGTCAAATAACTTATTTGCATCACTATACACAAAATGTCCCTTCCGTACATGATATATAATATATATATATATATATATATATATATATATATATATATATATATATATATATATATATATATATATATATATATATATATATATATATATATATATATATATATATATATGTCTTTATTTTCTGGTGTATTACACAGGCCCCCCCAGAACAACAGACTGAGCGGGTTACCCTGTAGAATTTGTGTTCTTTTCTCCTCTCTTTCTCTCTCTCTCTCTCTCTCTCTCTCTGTCTCTCTCTCTTCAAATAAAATAAAATTATATATCAAATGTAGAGGGCGCTACATGCCTGTCTGCCTCCGCGCCTTTCAGTGGCAGCCTAGCAGTGTCCAGGCGTTGTGTGACGCTCCATGTGTAATTACCCGTACGCGTCACCGTGACAAGAGGGTAACCGGGCTGCTCTGTCCAAGTTTTCATTATTGAAGAAAAATTTGTAAGAGTCTGGTCCCATGGAACATTGCCGTCTTCAATCGCTTGCTGAAGAAAGGAGACAACAAAAGAGTAATCAAGGCCTGAAAAACATTCAGGGTCATTTTAAAAGTTTTTCTACGAGATATTCATTTGTCCGCGACTTGATCAGAATCATTTTAACGCTCCTGTTACCATTTGACTTTAGCCGAATAAATACAGAACCAACAAGTACTCTTTTTCAAAGTAAAAAAAAAAAAAAAATCTGTCTTAATTATGTGTTATTCATGCAGCTTCAGCAGCTTTTTGCACAAGGCTTGCAGATGATGATTTTTGTCTGATTATCAGAAAGTGATCATGTGCGTAAAAAGTGAAAATTTAGCGTGAAAATGTGACTACAATCGTGGTTTTAAATTATTTTTAATCGAACGTACCTGTTCAAATGCGGCAAACAAATCGTCACTCCTCACGTTCTTGTATGCATTTGCCCTCACATATCGCTATATAAAGTCAGATAAGATGAGATATTCGTTGTCAAGCGATTTTTATTATTTGCATGGTTAAAACAGTCGTTTTGAAAAAGAGGTGCATTTTAATCGTCCTCGTGAACAATAAGAATATACAAAGAGCAAATCATTTAAGTTAGATATCATACATTAGTTAAAGGGTTAAAATCAATGAAGGGAAACAAAATTTTGTGACAAGCTAGATATCACATACATTTACAAGGTTACCTTGTCACGTCCAAAAAGTGTCCCATTTGACTCCATGCATGAACCCTTTCCCATTGAACTAAGACTGAGGGATCAATAGCTTCCCATGGCATGGATTGGGCACTTAGTGCCCAACCCATGCCATGGAAAGCTGCCCTGGGTCATGTTATCTTGATAGGTCTCATCTACAAGTCTCAGCCAAATTGTTTTTCATTACTGTTGGAATAAAAAAAAAAAAGAAAGAAAAGAAAAACACTGAAGCAGATGACATTTGACAAAAAGCCAGTTTTTGCCGGTTCAAGGACACGGGCGAGTTAACAAAGCTTCCATATAACACTATGCGTAAAGAAGACAAACTATGACCTGCACAAGTTTTTTATGTGTGGAAGTGTTAAAATACGGTAAAATTTGTTGAATCGCCATTTGTCTTGGACAATGAACACAGTTTAATTTTGCTCCTCAATCTGCAAAATAAAGAGGATTAACATATTTGCCTGTTTTTTAGTACACAGGAAGCACGAATAAAGTACAGGAGATATTAGTCATATAAATTGCCGTTTTAATAATAAGGTACTCACAAATTATGGTTGAAAAAATATTTTATCATGACATATAATTGTTGGCATGCCTGGCATTAGTGGGTTTGACTGACGGTATGATTCTTTTATGATTACATTCCAAAATTCAATTTCATTTTATCTGTCCAGAAGTTATCCGAGAGCTCACGTCGTTTATTTTTAGAAGTGCCGCGGTTGTGCCAAACATCCGCTGTGTTTGATAAATCGCATATTCATGAATATGTTATGTCTACAGATCTCTGAACAAAAACAACCAACTCGTACCTGAACTGCGCGTTTGAACGTTTTTTCTCCAAGTAAGAACTTCACCATTCGTATTAAACTGGCGCCCTGAAATTCAAAGCGGGTGAATGAAGTGAGGGATTTTATATCAATAGGGAAAACCTTTTGCTTTAGGTTGTACGATTTGTAAACATATCGAACTAATTGGCAAACAGGCACAGTAAATGGTCATAAATAAAAATCAAACAGAGTTTATCTACTGTATTTTATGTGTAAAACCCCTAGTGGAAATCTAGTTTGGGCGACATCAAACATCTATCTGGATGAATATTGTGACGATTTTGTATACATTTGTCTGGATGAATATTGTAACGATTTTGTATACACGTTTTCACATCAACCTTAATGCATTTGCACTGATATAATACTGTAACTTGAGAATCTTCCCGCCTGTTTAATTTCACCCAAATGTCATTTTTTGCTAAATTTGAAATTTTTCGTGCATTAAGAGGCAGCGATAAATTAAACTTTCCGAGGGAAGCGTGAAGACAGGGATCGCCAGAAACCCTTTACTGAACTTCGCCTGTCTGCTCCGCAACCCAGGAAATGCTTTCTTTTGTTAACACTGTAATCATTACACATGTGCAATTACAACGTGACCACTTCCCGTTGTCTGCATGATCAAAATCTTTCATGTTTTAGCCGCACATCGATCGCAGGCGCTGCAAGGCAAACCGGATAATGAAAGCATGAGTCACTTGTTCATTCCGGCTTCGTTCACAGATTACAGCCATCCGTTGGACACTCCAACACAACAGTAAAGTTTAACGTATTTTCATTTTTTAAAAAATTAGTTTTCATGTATTTTAATTTCGCGCATTAAACACCGAAATTAAGTCGAGTGCGAAAATATCTAAAACTGTAGTAATATATTTATCGAATTGACATGATGTATATTTCTTTTTCTTAACATTAAAATACCCTGAAATACACCATCTTGGTCCTTCTTGTACTGCAGATTAATAATTGTAATATGGTATTTAATTCTCAATTACACAGCGTAATCACGAGAGAATCCTCCAATATGTAAATTAAGCTAATTACCTTTGAATAGGAAAGTGCGTCAAAGGCCTGAAGCATCATGCTATGGTGCTTGAGGCCTCTTCGAAATACAGTACGATTTTCCTTTTTGTCAACGTATAATGCATCGTTTAGATGAAAAATAATTGGAACATACTGAAAATAAAAATTGAATGAAGGCATGGATGAACGGAATGAAATTAATTAATTAATTGCATCAAGGATCATGATGCCAGTGCAGACGAGAACCTACTACCACCACCTTTTGTAACATAATTGACAACTTGTAAGCTCTGGTGAATTAGTCATTGATTTCCTCCGCACACCTTATAACATACGACGCTGGGGGGGGGGGGGGGGGGGGAAGGAGTACGAAACAATTTTATGGCGATACATCGGCGATCAGTCACTAAGAGTTAAACCAGTCTTTTTACGTATATAAGAAAAGAATCACGGACAAGGCTACCTACGACATGAGCACTTTAATCCTTTTACGGGCTCTATCACAACCGGAACATTTCACAGCTAGAGTACAAAATGAGTTATCCATGCCGGCAAATAAAAGTGATACAATGGAAAACATGCACAAAAAGATGGGTCGACGTAGCAACTTGTGTCTTGTTAAAAACTCCAAGTTATGACACCAGTGTGAAGATAAAAAAATATTGGGTCATACTGAATGTGCCATCTTGTATGTTAAAATGACATTGTATTGCAAAAAATAATCAGAAAAGGTCTTGCCAGTTTATCCTCTGGTATTTCAGGCGCTGCCGACATGCCAATTTGCTCGAAATAGGTTGTCATTCCTTCATTGAGCCAAATATCGTCCCACCAAGCCAGGGTTACAAGATTACCGAACCACTGCAAGTATAATAGTTAATGTTTCTATCCATTTGGTTTAAATATATACCATTTATAAACATAATAATACGGTTTTCAACTGATGACATGCAGCAATTTGGAAAAGGGGCACGCCCTATATCAATCCCTTTGCCAGATGAAACGATTTGATAGGACAATACATGAAGAAGCACGCATCGAGCATAAACGAGAAGGCATAGACGCAGACAGAACTAATAGAGAGGCAATATCAAGACACAAAATAATCCGCGCCTGGCAAACAGTCAAGATAGAACAGTAGTATTTAGTCAAACCAGGGGAGAGCAATTGAATTTAATTATGACAGGCGAACTAAATGTCTATTTCGTACTAAACGGGATCTTTTCAGTTCCTGTCCAACATAGTTCACGGAATACCATTCCTGAGAAAGAGGTTTTCCTGATGTGCTAGATATGTGCCTTGGCGCATTTGTTAACGTTAAAATGGTGAGATCATGGAGGCAAAATGCCAAAATGCCAAAATGCCAGATCCTTCGGGCCCGATTAACAGGTTGATTGCAAATAAGAGGTAGTCAAGCGAGTTGTTACTTTTATCAAGGGAGACATGCCATGATTCTAACTGATGCCAAATTAAGCATTCACTGTGAGGCACAACCGCTCTCTTGGGGGGATACCTTGATCTTTAAAACTAAAGGAATGAAAAGATATCTGGTGCCAAAACACACCATAGAATAGCTGTGTCTAAAATGGATCCAAATACGTTTATTACCAATTATATATAAGCCCGCCGGTATACTTTTGGACCTGTAAAAGCTATCGGGGCAACCTTCTCCACTAAGGTCCAACTTTGACTCAGTGGGGCTCTTGGCTCCTGTGCACAGTTGAGCTACTTATTTCATAGGCTAGGGGCGACTTCAGTGTCTGATTCAATATTCTTATT
>OZ026621.1:54706570-54826570 GCA_964020975.1 Hermodice carunculata
AGAAGACTACCTCAGGGCATGCACCATGGGTCATTCACTGTGGCCGTGATAATATGAAGGCAACGCCGACTAAGCTTGCGACACTGGTGAAGCATTTTGATGATCAAAGAGGGTGCACGTGTGCTGGACTGCTATGAGCCTACTCCATCGACACCTACTTCGATGATCCCTTGTAATGCTAAGCTGGTTATATTTAGTTACTGACGGCTCTTATGTTGCATTTCGTCTCTAATTAATGTGTATCTGTCAACACACACTTTTCTGTTTTTCCGGAAATTCTTTCTTTCTTTCTTTTCTTTCTTTCTTTCTTTCTTTCTTTCTTTCTTTCTTTCTTTCTTTCTTTCTTTCTTTCTTTCTTTACAAGCGAATTTGTCCGACAATTTTGTCTGACACTATTATGCATAGAAACTCCAAACTTGGCATGATTGTACCCCCCCACAACGAGTTGGGCCTGTTTGTACAGAGGAATGGAGATGTTTAAACATATGCACATTAGGAGCATTTAAAATTTTAAATCTTAAATATCTATATGTGTGTATATATGTGTGTGTGTGTGTGTGTGTGTGTGTGTACTTACTTTTACCAAAGCACGTTCAATAGATAAAATGAGCCTGTATATACCATAATGCCTTTTCAACAGGTAGTTTAGTTTACACATATTTAATTTTACTGGATGGCCCAATAGTACATAAATATACTCAATCCGGAGGATCCCTTGCTCATACGACGCACAAAGTGTATACTAGACACAATAGTGCAAGACGAGAACAAATAAGATACAATTTGATGGAAATGAAGGCTACTGATTTATAATCAACGATATAATAATAATAATAATAATAATAATAATAATAATAATAATAATAATAATAATAATAATAATGATCATAATAATAATAAAAATGATAATAATAATAATGATGATGATAATAATAATTATTATTAATTATTATTATTATTATTATTATTATTATTATTATTATTATTATTACTATTACTGGTATAAGTCAATTATGAGTATTAAACACAAGGAAGCAAGTGAAATATGAATCATAACTGATATTATAGAGTGTCCAGGTTGTAAGAGCGAACAGCTTCAAATATCACTTTATTCAGCTAGTAAGTCGGGTTTTTCCTTTCAGAAAACACGATAACAGGACATCACTTGCTAAATACATAATAAGGGTGGGATTTAATTTACTTCTGGAGCCAAAAGATGGCACACAGTTTTCAACAGTTTCCATCTGTGTATCACGTATCTTGGGCAAATAAGGAAATAGAGCAAAGTATCTTCACGAGGGGCATAACAAATGAAACAGGGAAAAGAAACAATATTGAACCTATATAGATGTGCATTGAGTCTAGAGTGGTCAAGCGGTAACTGGGTTGACAGATTTGTGGAAAGCTTTTTCCTGTACGATGAACAGTCAGGCTGAGTGTCAACCGATAATAAAGTATTTTCCAGAGTGGACGTAACTATATTTCGCGGGAAGCTGACTGTCTGATAGCGAGGGGTAGATCATTCCAAAGTATAATACAATAAGGGAGACTCGCGTACTAGAGTATCGGTCTTATCATGGTTGTGTAAAGTTTAATTAGGGTTTTTGCAGGATAGTTTATATTTGAGGCGGTGGAGTAGAGCGAGGCGCTGATTGCATATACTGATAATGCGGGTTATATGATCTCACCACGATAAGTAATACTCAAGGGAGTATGTTGGTAAGTTTCAGGGATGTGTATATCTCCCAGGTACAGTGTTGGGTGGTGTCAAATGTATGTTACCACTTATATAAAAACCCGCCAGTACTTTCGGACCTGTATCCACTTTCGGGGCAACCTTCTCCCATAAGCGCCAGCTTTCACTCAACAGGGGCGAGCAGGTCCGAGAACTAGCAGTGCCAGCAATAATTCGTAAGCCTCAGGGCGATTTCAGTGTCTGACACAAAGTCGCTGCCTACAACTGCTAACCATATGCCCTTGTGTTTCCAATTTCAGGTAATACTCACTCTGGGAAAGTCCCAGTATATATTGTTCATTACATTCAATCCACAGATTAATATTCCCTTAACACTACTCACACATAGATTTTGGATGCTACCTCTTCAAAATATCGAATCGGGACTAACCCATAATGGCTGCCATTTAGAAAAATTGTGGATTCCGCAACTAAAGGTTGGTAATAAATTAGGGTAGTATTGGGCCAATCTGGGGGAGGGGTTATAATATATGATACCAAGAGTATACATTTTTCAAATCCTTTATAGAGACAATAATGATATGATATATGCTGTGGCTGCGATTCACTTTGATATCCTAATCAGATGTATTTTTGTACGGTATTGCGCAATGTTCAAAGTGGCGTTCACCGCGTGCCGCTTCGTTCAAGATCTATATTGTGTCACATTTGGATTTGTAACTAACGATGATAACTGATTCAGACACAAACAAGTGGGCAGATTAAAGCTAAGATACTAAGTCATGTTTTAAAAGTACTTTAACGACCCTTTTCCGTGCTAACTCAGAGAATGGACAACTGTAACCTAGCGAAATATTACGATAACGATCACTGAACAAGCGGGACTATGGCGTATGCTGTTTCACCGAACAACCCTGGCTATGCCTTACTGAACTTTGTGTTGATATGCTGTTTTTCCGGCCCAAGTGCACCCTCTAGACAAGTTGAAACAAAATGTTTTGCTTAAGTTGGCTTTACTGCAATATAACGGCACATGATGACCCCTTTCTTGATAAAATCTTTCAACCCGGGCAATGGCTGTGCTGGTTCACCGAACACCGTGGCTGTGCAGCTGTGCTCTTTCCTCGACCCAAGTTAACCCTCCACTGCAGACACGTTGAAATAAACTACTGTGTTTGAGCTGCATTTACTGCAAAATAACAGCACTCGACAGCCACTTTTTCGATAAAATCTTTCAGCGATGGTCGATCAATTTTGATAAGGGAAGGGCAGCTTGAAACTTTGTTTTAATTTTATATTTTATAAAAATTGCTCAGCGTCGGGACTCGGGCCTTTTCAGTGGGGTCGGTCGGGTTATCGGAACCCCACATATTTATATTCATGTTTTGCCTTATGTAACTTGGACATTTGTAAAAACATGGCAGTAATGTTTAAAATGGATGTTCTTTCCTCTTTTACAAATTACCTCCTTTGACGGCAGTTGAATTTGTTACCTGGGTACAGCCGAAGAAAAAGAGCAGCGAGACAGATTTCAAAGCATTAAAGGTAAGACACCATAACCTGCCCCATAAGTTGATAAAACCAAGACCAGTGTTATGCCTTTCAGTGGATGAAATGTGGTTTTGTAGAATTTCTAGAATACTTGTGTCGTCTGCGATTAGTTTAATGTCACATACTATATTGTCAATAATATCATTGATTATCAATTATATAAAAACCAGCCGGTACTTTCAGACCTGTGTCCAGTATCGGGTCAACCGTCTCCACTTGGCTCCATCTTTGACTCAGTGGGGGCTCTTACTCCTATGCACAGTGCTGCTTCTTTATTCATAGCCTGGGGGAAACTTCAGTGTCTGATACAATTTTCCTATTCTGGGGCCCCCCATCGTACACAACTGGTAACTTGATGCGTTCTGTTTACATTTTTAGGCAATTCTTACACTGGAAAGCCCCTTTATACACTGTACGTTGCATTTATTCGACAAATTAACCTTTTGTTAACAGTAATCACACATATATTTTGGATACTACCGATTTAAATATCCACATGGGACTGACTGACGGATTAGGCTGCTGTTTTGAAAATCGTGGATTCCGCACCTAATGGCTTGTGAATGAGGATAGTATTGGGATGATCTTTGGAGGTTTATAATATATGAAACCAAACATATATTTTGCAAATATTTCAGAGCATCAATAAGGATATGATATATGCTGGTACCGCAATTCACTTTGATATCCAAATGAAATGTATTTTTGTGCGACTGTCCCACGATGCACCGCGACATGTTTAAAATGGTGCTCAAGAACGTGCATGATTTTGTCAGGGTATCATGTCACACTTGGATTTGTAACTGATGATGATAACTGCTTCAGACAGAACCGACCAGGCAGATTTAAGTAAAGATAGAAAGTTATGTTTTAAAAGCACTTTAACGACCGTTTGCCCTGGTAACTCGGAGAAAGGACACCCAGAGCCTAGCGAAATATTGGGATCATAATCACCAAACAACCACAGCTGTGCTGTTTTACTGAACAACCATAGGTTTCCAGCTTTGCTGTTTCCCCAGCCCAAATTCAACCTGCAGACAAGTTGTGATTAAATGCTGCGTTTGAATTGATTTTACTGCAAAATAACAGGACACGACGGCCACTTTCTCGAGAAATCTTTCAGCTAGGGTCAATCAATTTTTATTAGGGAAGGGCGACTTGAATTGTTTTTTTCTACGTTTCATAAAATTTATTTAGGGTCGGGCCTTTTTTAGTTGGGTCGGTCGGGTTACCGCAGCCACACATATATATTTTTGTTAGACATGCCTAAAATTGATGTTCTTTCTCCTTTTACACATTACCTTATTTGACGTCAGTTTAATTTGTAACCTGAACACTGCTAGAGGCACTTGTGTTTATTAAAAAGAGTAGTGGACCAAGAGTGGAACCTCGAGGAACTCCAGCCTTAACCGGAAGCCATGTAGAGTTTCACCACAAATGATAACCCGCTGAAGGGGATTCGATAGATAAATTTTGACAAAATTAACTGAATAATTTGACAAAATTAACTGAATAATTTGACAAACCTAATTGCCTCATCTTAAATAGACGCACCATCGTGCCAAACTTCATCAAACGCCTTCGAAATGTCGAGAAAAACCATACGCGCTTTGTTTTTGAGTTTGAAACCACTGTAGGTGTCATGCAATATAGCAATTAACTGAGATACTTTTGAAATATTTTTCTTGACACCTGAATTCTTAGGGGTTAGTGTGCATTTCAGGTCAGATACTGATAAATGTCATTTTCGACCAGACGTTCAAAAACTTTGTATACATTACAGATAAGAAATATTGGATGATAATTTTTTTGATTGCTTACTGTTCTTTTCGAAAACAGGAGATACGTTAGGTATGTTCCAAGGGGCCGAAAATTGAGAATGTTGCAAACAAGTATTGGACAAAAGTGAGAGCGAGTGGCTGATACTGGAAGCAGTACTTTTCAGAAGAATGTTATCAATGCCATCTGACCCAGATTACCAGCTAATTTTGAGTGAACGTAGGATTCTTTCCAAGATTGTTGGATATCGATATGTATAGTGTAGAGGCGAGCGTCAGTTCTAAACATAAAATCAGATAAAAGGATAGGATCGTCTTAATAAATTTCTACTAAAACGATCATTCCTTATGAATGAGTAGATATGTGGGTTCATGCTGCATTACACATAACCGTAAAGTTAGCGCACCCTAGATATCGTGTACAAATTTATTCGGGGTACACAATAATGACGTCTGAGATTTTGGTTCTTCACTGAGCGAGTAGCGGGGTCAAACTTACGATCAATGCTTGTGCATAACACAATCTAGTTTAATGCTGTTGACTTTGCCATAGTGTAGGCCAGCTAACTTACATTGCATAATGCAACACACACTCACTTGTCCACTCATTTGCCATAGTATAGGCCGGCTAAAATACATTGTACATTGCTACACACTCTCAAATATCCACTTATTCGCCATAGTACAGGCCAGCTATTGCAAATTGCAACACACGCTCGATCACTTGTCCACTCATTTGCCAGTGTATATGCCAGCTAGCATACATTGCGTAATGCAACACGCACTCACTTGTCCACTTACGGGATGGAATGATTATGTTGAAAATTATAAGAGAGAGTCCAGGTTTTGGTATTATATATGGAAATGCAACAATTTCCCCCGGGCCGCGGTTATAGGTAACATAAGAAAAAATATGCGGGCTAAATAGCATTACGCCCTTCGTTTTGTTAAGAAGAATAAGAGATATGTGCAGTGCTAATAAATTAGCGGATTCCATGCTAAATAAAAAACAAGGGACTTTTGGTCGGAGGCCAAACTCATCAGAAGCGCGGGCGGTTCTGTGTCAGGCATTATAGACGGTGAAACTGACCCTGGTGAAATTAGTCGGCCATTTGCTGGCAAAAGAGAATGATTTATATAAGAACGTGTCATACGATACTCGTGAGATGAATGCTTTGAAACAGGAAATTGGTGATTTGATTTCTGGCTCTGCTTCTAATCATAATGCTGAATGTTCTGTATGTGTACAGAAAATAGTAAATAGACTGTGTAAGTTGAAAAAAGGTAAACTTGATGGAGATCAAGGATGCTATTCAGACCATATCGTTAAGGGTACTGGCTGTCTCAATGTATATCTTTCGCGTCTTTTTTCATCTATGTTGGTGCATGGTACTGATCCTGATGGACTAACTAAAACTATGCTAACCGTACACCAAAGGATAAGAGAAAGGCACCGAGTGATTCTGAAAATTAACGGTGTTTTGCGTTAAGTAGTAAAACTATTTGACTGCGTCATCTTAAACGATCATTCTGATACTATGTGCACTTCTGGTCTGCAATTTGTATTGAAAGCCAACAGTTCCCCAACACAGTGCACTTATACATTGCTTGAATGTGCCAATTTTTACACCTCTCTAATACCAACATTAATTTGGTTTTTCCTCGATGCCACTCAGGCGTTTGACTGAGTGCATTATGTTAAATTGTTTAAGTTACTGTTTCAACGAAAACTACCTCCCATATATATTCGGCTATTGCTGAATATGTATACTACCTAAAATGTACGTATTGTATGGTGTAATGTAGCATCAGCTGCGTTTTCATGCCACAATGTGGTCAAACAAGGAGGTGTGCTGTCTCCAATATTGTTTGTTGTATATATTAATGAGGTATTATAACGACTGGAAAAATCAGGACTCGGTTGCCACGTTGGTTATAACTTTCTTGGTGCCGTAGCTTTTGCTGATGATCTGGTCTTACTATCCCCTGCTATGTGTGCCCTTCGTAAGTTATTGGATACTTGTGCTAATTTTGCTGAAGAGTCTAATGTGGCATTTAAATCTAACAATAGCGAAGTGGATGTCACAATCTCCAAATGAACCATGCGACCCATTATCTTTGGGCGGTGAACTCATTGAGCAAGTTCAGTAATTCATTCATCTTGGTCATCTGATTGGCACAAATTCCGCTTGAAGTAATGTTGATCGATGCATCAGCAAATTTTATTCTGAGGAAAACTTACTCATGGCTCAGTTCGTGAACATATTTGCCTACACCAAATATAATCTTTCAAATTGGAATGCATGTCATTTCATGTGTCTCAGTTGTGAAAATTTTTCAAACTGGGAAATAGACAAAAAACTTTCTTAGCATGGAGGAAAGCTATACGTCCCATTTAGCGACTGCCTGCCAGGACTCACTGTAATTTACTGCCGTTAATATTATTATTATGTCTATCGAAATGCAATTGCACAAGCGATTCTTTTTAATTCCATTCATATTATACTAAATAACCAAAATGAAGTTGTAAATTTATGTGCCGCACTGACTTTGGTTGGAAGCCGCTCAGCTACTGGCAAATCACTTAATGCTTCACTAGCCAAATACGAGTTAGACAGGAATTTGTAAATCGCAGCTCCTTCAAGAGAATTAATGCCATGATAATCAATCATACCCAGTCAGTGAACCCCTGTGACCAGACTAAGGCGTCCCTCATACGTTACCTCTGTGACATTCGTGATGGGCGACTTAGTGCAATACTGTGTCGTGCTGAAATTGATGACCTTATTGAGTGTGTATGTATTAGCTAAGTTTGCGTATTTACTTTTTCTAATGCTTAAGTTACAACCTGTTTGAACTGTGAACCACGAGTACTAAAATAAAGATATATTGACTGGACGACTGCTGCAAGTTCACGTCGTTAAATTTCCACGTAAGAGGGCAGTCAACTTAATATTGCTCCTGACGTTTTTTACGATATTTGTAAAGGATATCTGCAT
This sequence comes from Hermodice carunculata, assembly GCA_964020975.1. NCBI lineage: Eukaryota > Metazoa > Annelida > Polychaeta > Eunicida > Amphinomidae > Hermodice > Hermodice carunculata. The sequence continues at coordinate 54,714,595 of OZ026621.1, forward strand.
AGCACGCGGTGCTTACACAGCGGTCTGCGGGTTTTTAAGGTTCGTATTCCTCGTGAAAAGCCTTTCATTCAAGTATCAACAAGCCTATAGTTCTACAGAATAGACTGGTCAGGGCCAACAGTTTTTTTCCGAGCCTTTGGGTGCATTGCGCCCAAAGTATACCGAGGAAAGCTGCTGACTTATCCAAAATGTTGCTTTTAACTTTTTCAGTGCCAATCACATCTAAAGTGAGACAAGTCTGAATTATTATTAAGATCCCGGATTTGTATTCCTCGTAAAAAGACCTCTCATTCAAGTACCAGTATGCCTATAGGTCCAGAAACAATACCCTAGGTGAGCAGCTATTCTCAGCTCGCATTCCAATGCGCGCCTGGAAAAGCTGTTCACTTAGTCCAACATGTGGTACTGAAAGAGGGAAGTGGTGTGACAAAAATGAACAAACAGGAGAAACAGAGAGAAGGCAGCATGCAGAGGGTTACTATTTCCGTTCTAAAGACACAGTTTTAATAAACGATTTAACAGATGTTACTTAATTTCGGTAATTTTAACAGATGATTGATTATGTGGTTACTAGTTAAATTTATTTGACGAAATACAGGAAATACATTTCAATTCTTATTTTGCTTGTTCTGCTAACATGATGTACCAATGAGGGAAATTGTAGATATTTGACCTTCATGGCAGCTTATATTGAATGAATCTTTTCTTGTAAATTTGACGCCTGAATTAAATTTAATCTTTTTGATTTTACTCATGCATCTCAGATGACCGGTTACAAAACCTCCACATGTCAAAGACAAATCTAAATTTGAATCTTCTATTTTCGCACAATAATAATAATGAGAATTATGATGATGATGATGATGATGATGATGATGATGATGATGATGATGATGATAAACATAACAGACACTGTTCATTGTAGAAAAGGGCCACCTTGAAATTCCAAAGCCCCGCAATGGCTCATAAAATACTATCATGAGATACGTATGATGTCTATTCTTAAACTTTTATTGATGCAAACATATTTGTATATTTTGTACATTGATTAAACGCTATTGGAAATAAAGAGACCATTCTTAAGGACAGTGTTCTTACAATCAGTGACTGTAGTGTAACAGATCTAAAATTACAATACCTTTTAATTAAAGGACTTATATTACTTTATTTCAACTACCGAGCTAGCTTAAAGCTTGTCAATTAACACTCAAAATAGCCGACAAAGACTATTAAATCGCAAACGTAGGCAGATATCTATAATCAACTGGTCTGAAACTCAGTAACCTGTCTCTGTAAAAGAACAGCCTGGGGCTAGATTGGCTGCCCGGTATGAACATATCAAAGTAGAAAAGAAGATTTGCTTCACAGCAAATCCGTCTGAGTGCCTTCAAAATGAAAACAGTTTGAAATGCTACACTTTGCCATTATTCTACGTAATATAATTTCAGTGTATTTGCCTAATTTGAATGTTTCTTTGTTCTTTCAATGTGGCCATGTTACAAAATTATAAACTGAATTTTGAATGACACCACTATTTACAATAATTTTCAAACTATTTAAGATTTTAATTTTCTTTATTTGCCTAATTTGCATAAATTAAAAGCTTATAACTCTAGTATATGGTTCATTGTAGGCGGCTAGGTCACATACCTATAAATTTAAGTTGGAATGGCACCTCCATGCATAATAGTTTTGAAGTATGAATATTATTCCATATGGTAACAGAATAGCTCTTTTTTTTGTACCACGTTGTCTTAACAAGTAAATTGACATCTGTTGTGGCGAAAACGTTTGTCATGGCATTGCAAATCAACACCAAGGAATGACCAGCTTCACTTCAAACGATTACTTTGACAACTGATTTGTCAATTTCATCATGATAACCACCATCATACTTATTATAGTCATCATGTCCGCCATCAAGACAAAGTATTATCGAGGTTTAAGCTATTGATCATTTCATTCCTCTTGGACCTTTTTCTGTTACATGTATGTAGGCTTTGGTGCCGTCAGCATTATAGATGAATCCAGGTAGCCGAAACCAATGGTTTCTGAAACAACACCGAGCTGCTTTCAGCAAAGTAGTTGTCACTTCAACAATAAAATATTCCTCAAGTATCCATAAAGTTAATTTATGTTCAGAGATTTCGGTAACCCGTTGTGCCATGATTCCTATCAGAAGATTTAGAAGGACTACACCAAGAAATAACACACAAATTACGTAGATAGTACTGGAGAGCCAGGGTACAACAGAATCGGGGAAGTATATTTTTTCTGGTGCTGTGATGGTGAAGGTGAAAAGGAATGTTTCATAAATACTATCAAAATATGTCCCAAACATTTTTCTAGTATTGTTAAAAGATGGCGACAGATTGTCTCGACATGGTAGAACTTGGTTTGAGTATATTTGTAGAATATAAAAGCTTGTTGCCACATCAAAAAAGAAGAATATTGTGCCAGACAAGAAAATCACCAAATCCCAGAGCATCTTTTGAAACATTATCACAATTTGACCCCCTGCGGTACCAATATGAACGATGACAAGAGTCATACAGGCCACAAAGCAAGTGTTAATTACATGTAAACTAAGGAACAGCTTAAAACAACTACATTCAAGGTGTAGCAAATGAATTAAACATACGATCACAACGAGCAAGTTTCCCAAAATGGACACAAATTCAATCAAAAGAAACTCGATTTGTTTCAAGCACGTTCGGTTTTTCCTACGTAGATCTGATCTACTTCTCCACCTCATATACGCCACTGCTCCGCGTACACATATATTTGTAAAGGCCATGCAGATAAGCATGATGTTGACGATTTGTGGTGCCCAACCATTATGCCGATAGTACAGAACTTGTGTAAAATAGAGGGTCATATATATGACCCAGAAGAATGGCCATATCAAGGCAGCTCTGGCATATGCTTTCTTTTCGGCTGTCAGCCAGCTACATATTGGTTCTGTGGTGAAGAACTGGCATGCCTCAATCCTTGTAAATTCATCTTCTGATAAATTGTGGAGGTATTGAAAAGGTTGAGGTAATCTCGGGGTGGATCCTTCATAGTCAGATACATCATACAGCACGTGACTAAGTCCCGTGCACGTGGCAAACACGTGTCTATACACGCCATCTGTATTGACAATAACCAAGAACATCTCTGTTAGACAACGTGTCGTGGCGATATCCAGAGGCACCTTTCCTTCAGCATTTGGTGCCCTCAACAACTTTCTGCGGTCTTCAGTGTCGCAAAATATACTCATTATGCATTTATAGGACAAACAAGCTCTCTCAGGTCCTATTTCGGACCAGTACACCAAGCAGTGAATCACATTGTTTCCTCGCCCATCTGTAAGATGTACATTTGCGCCATACCGGATCAACATTTTAACTAAGTCTGTATTTCCAGACAAGCAAGCAAAAACGAGACATAACTCGGTTGTATAAATACTATCTTCTCCATGAAGGCAATTGACTGATAGAGCTATGTCACTGTCCAAATTATCTTGTTTGTTTTCTATCAAATATTGTATATCATCAGGTTCCAGTAAATGCTCTATGTTATTGAGAAATGTCCCATACAAACTGTTCGGTGGAAATGGTATCCTGCGCTTGCGTGTATCTGTTTCTTTGTCAGGAAGAATACGGGTGTTGAGGATAAACTGCCTGCAGTTATCATCTTGCAGACCTGATAAAACCGATATAACGGATCTTATGTCATTCTCCATCAAGTTGATGTGGAAAGGAGTCATACATACCGTAGTGTCTCCATGTTTTCCTCGTTGATTGAACTTGTGTTTGAAGTAAAGAACACATGCTTTATCCAGAACGCGACGCATTTCCTGTAACACTGCCATGGCGACTGAATTTGGCGATCTTCTCAAAATCTCTAGAAATAATATAACCTACATATATAGCTGAAATAGGTGTATCATTTACCCCATTTGACGTGGCATATGTTTGATGGTAGAGTCTGTGCATAGCAATAATCAAGAACCATCCATCTAATGAACTGTCGGGACATGCAATGTGTACAATGAACTTGAATAATCCGAGTAACTGGACCAGGCATGACGCTGACAATGGTCAGTAATGGCACCTACTTTAATGCTGGAAGGCTAGATTATATTCGTACCATTAAACATTCAATGTAAATTTTAACGGTATCAATTTCTACGTTTTATTATTCTAGATTATGTTGCTTTTTATTTTTATTTACAGTTTCATGATTATCCGCAGTGAGAGAATAAGCAAACACATTAATATATACGTTCTGTTCACAAGCATTTTATATCCCGCCCCCCTACCCCCCTTCCCCATTATTTGTCAAGTGTTATAATTCTTATTGGTCCCGAGTTTGATTTTTTTTTTAACACGGTAAAAACCTGACTTATCGTATGGAACTCCTCGTGAATTGCTGTTATGCTGTGTGGGTCTGAAGAACTCTATAATTGTACAGCACTGAAAACGTTGGACTTAATGCATAATGTGCAGTAGACACTAGCTGCCAGTTTGAAGAAGTAATGGACACATTTGTCAAAAGGTATACATATCATTGTAAAGGCAAATTTATCAAGGAAGTCTACATTTGAACCGATATGATTATAACATATTGCATTGTTGACAGTATCATTATCCCACTGTCCATCGACAGCAAGTCATTTTTGTTTTGAAGTGTTTTGAACACACTGTATGGTGCACTAATTGAAAGGATTGGGCTTGGTCAAACACATTAATTTTTAAGAGGCCACCGCTGTACCTCAGGTCATTGCTTGTTTATGAGTCTAACGCCATTAAAGTGTCACATGGATCAATCAATCAGCCTACAAATAAGCCAGAGCCAATATGGGCTGCATCTTCTACTTGCCGCTGTTTAGGGTTTATCAACCTGTTTTGCAGACAGTCAGCAAAGCTTTCATTTCCGTTCGTCGTCCATCAGTCTGCCTGTCAAATTTTAACATTTGCAACTTCTCAAAAGCCGTTGCATCAGGGACCAATCAGTAGAAAATGTGTTTATTCTTCCGTGGTCGTACCTAATGTTTTTCTTTTGCACATGCATGTAGCCCAGGTGGTCCTCTACTATGTCTACAAAAGAGATGATGATGATGATGATGATGATGATGATGATGATGATGATGATGATGATGATGTAATATTTGTTCTATCTGTGTGAACTGTTTAAATTTTTTTTTTTAATTTAAAAATTTTTCGTCTCAACAGCTAGCTTGTAAATTGCTTCTATATCATAAGGAGTGACTTGGGTCACGTAGTTTGCATTTTGCTCAGCAGGGGTCACTGGGATTGTTTTCTTTTTTATGAATTATTAAGGGTATTTTTTTACCATATCTCCAGAACGGCTGAACAGAATTGCATGGAATTTTATGAAAATATGGTTTAAAAAGAGGTGCTGAAACTTTGCCAGAATGATGAAGATAAGTTAATTTTGCACGAAGCTTTGAAATATTGAACTTTGGGACCATGTGCTAGTATTTGCCACTGCTGTACATACGATATAGGATAGTCACATAGGTTATGTGGAATATATTGATTTCGCACACAGATGTTCCCCCAGAAGGCCTCTGTCGGCTTTGTCGAGATGGTGGTGATGTAATGTATTTTTTTATATTTTTGTCAATTAATTAATTGATAAATTTTATTTATTTATTTATTTATTTATTTATTTATTTATTTATTTATTTATATTTTATTTGTTGAAAATAATTGGAATTTCTTCTTAGGTAACGCTTGGCCAATTCCTTTGGAAAATGCATACAGGGTCACCTGTTTTGCATTTGCACCATCAGGTGGCACTGTAATTTTTGATCTATTCTTCGAAAGAATTTTTGTCTGTTAAGGCTATTTTCGACTATTTTTCTGCAGAATGGTTGACAGAATTGCACAATTTTTTTTCACAATATATTCTCACCGAAAATGTAGAAGTTTGATAAAATGATAGTATTAAGTAAAGTTTTGACCAAATTATTGGATATCAAACTTCAAGACCTTGTGTCATTAATAGCCAATACTATATGGGTATATGGTGAGGTAAATATATTCCAATATTGTCCAACTGTTGTATCGAATTCTTTGCTTGAACACATGTATGTTGCCCACTCATTTTCATGCTCATGACGTCTGTGGACAGCTTGATTTGAGCTAGTCCTGTTTCTATTGCACTATAATATAGAATACGCGGCAAGCACATTAATTTGCCTGTCCCAAGGCAACGGTCACAACCAGACGCCATAGCAGTGGACAATGATGAAGAAAAAAAGGATGTTACTTGCATGTCTCGGGAAAAAGAGCACTTAGTCCAAGCATGAGACTATTCGTCCTTATAACCAAGCTCAATGTGTACTGTGAGAACATGATTATGATTTTTTAAACAGAGCATGTTTAATATTTGACAATCGCAACATGTGTTCAACATATGTGGCTCTTGTCATACTAACATTTTGTTCACAATGCATGGTAGTCCCACGAAAATTATATCATCTTCCACGTTTTGAAAGGTTGCCACGAGCATGACGGAAACGTCATATGACCATTTAAAAATGCACTATTTTCCAGCAATTTTCCTCTACTATTGCTCATTGGTACCACAAATGGAGACATTTGCTTGAGATTCATTACCATTTAATGTAAAATGTCCAGCTGGTTGGAAAAGAATGAAGCACATGCGTGTTTCATATTTCTTCATTGTGACAGCTTGCGACAAAAAGACAGCGAATAAAATTGTTACAGTTTGCTACTGTTACTGCTGCTTTTGCTATTAGTCTCATTACCCCTGCTACATGTATCACCATCAAAATGATTAACCTGTGCCTTCATGTAGATGTGGATATGTATCGAGCTGCCAGTGATGCTAACCGATTTTCGGCCACCCTGTGTAAATATATATGGCGAATCAGTGCCATTTCATTAGTGATTGAGTAAAGTTGAAGTCCAATTTTTTCTTCAGCCAATGATACAATATGATCACTCAAGATAATTAAATTCATCACTACAGCTGGACCGACACAGTTCATTTGCAAGACTCCAGTCATTCAAACATGCACATGGGGTAAACTTCACCACAAATTCGTTCTAGGTAGATTATTCAAACTGCAAAGTTGACAGAAGATTAATCAATTGCTTTGGTGTCCGAGTTGGAATTAGAGTATCCTATAGTGACCTCAAAGTTTGCCAAAGCTTCTTGGAATTATTTTTATTTTCATCTAGCTTTTCTGAGAAGAATTCAGCTTTGGCACGTTTGATATCCCTTTGGATGCTTTTACGGATTTTACGGTACTCCGCATAAACACCGGGATCCCTATAGATTAATCAATTTCTTCGGGGTCGTTTCAGACAAAGGTTTCTGGAAGATGAGGAGAGTGACCTTGTGATTTTCGACTGGCCCTATGTATCTTGCATCATTTCTTTTTTGGCAAACATCTCAATTTAGTGCATTGTGACTTTAATGTCCAAAATGGAAGTGGACACAAAGCAGGTGTACATAGTGCCATTTCATGACTGTTTATAAACATTTTGTCCGTATAATTTCAGTTGTCGCACAGGAATGAGATCAGCAGGGAAGACTACCCAGATGGAACATATGGCAATTGTAAACAAAGTATACCAAAAGTTATACTTCCGTTCTGTGTGCATACAGATGGTTATTTTTGATATGTTGATCCTGTGAATAACCGTTCTCACTGTAACATAACGTGGATGTGCACTTGGCGGAAACCTTTCATTATGAATTACAGATGTTCACCAAAATAGATTTAAATGGGCAATATTGGCTTATAGTGCAAAGCTAATATCGTGTATAAACACACACACACACACACACACACACACACACAAACACATACACACATACATCATTACCAACCCCCCCCCCCTTTTTGTGGACGGGAGATAAAAAGCGCCTCGAGAAAAGATGTGGACCTTGGTCATCCTCTCTCCTAAACAGGAAGCGTTGTATCTTTGAATGAGATGATCTGTCTCTGAGGACTCTGAATCTGGAACCATTATAATGATTCAAATGAGTAGACCCTTTTTGGGATTTTCACTACCAGAGTGTTTCTGGCTACCCCCCCCCCCCTTTCCAAAAAAAAAAAAAAAGGAGGAAAAAAAGTGCTTGATTAATTATCTGATCAAAACTCCCTTCGTACTGTGGATACCAAGTGGTTTAGGAATGAGACTCGTCAGAGGGGAGTCCCGGGGCCATATAATCACACTGGTCATGGCTGGTGTGTGTATATCGAACCGGTTGCATAGTATGAGCTTTTTCCAATCATGCTTTTCAAAACCAAGATTGGCTCTTTTTCAAGGGATGTGTACAGTATGTGTGCCTGTACCACGCAGACCAGGCCACATTTGTATTCTTCCACCCTCCCAGTATGAATAATAGTCCACAGCATTTTCCTGTCTGATACAATTGACTTTCCTTTGTGAAAGACAAACACCTGAACAAGTCTCATTATTTTTCAGTTTTTTAAAATGCCATTATTTACTTTTTGTATTGTGTTTCCATTATATCATATCGATGTTCACGGTGAAGTAAAATTGAACATTAAGAGTAAAATATGCTCACAGAATGTGAGACGATGTGATTAAGATAAAGGTATCAGCAAAAGACACATTGATTGAAATCCATACTGAAGTTTTTAAAACAAGTTAGGAACACTGAATCGAATATCTGCAAACGAAATAGGCTAATGGTTATTTCTTTATTGATACCCCATATTGATAGCATGCACAAATCACATTGCTTTTTTCACTTTTTTTCTATTTTTTTTCTCGTCAAGTTTACGAAAAATGCAATTATAATCATTCCATTAACAATGGTAAGCCACCTAATATGACGCATAGCACTTGACCGGTCTCATAGAGGAGACTTCATCAACTTGCGCATTTGTACTTTAATTTGATTCGGGTAACGAGAAGCGGAGCTGAAGATTGACGTCCCTCAAGTGCATGTCCGCGGTTCTGCCTCTACTACTCAGATAAGGACACTATCTCTATTCTACGACCTTTCCAGCATGCATAATATTCCACAGAATTTTCCAGTCTGACGCAGAAGGAGGTGTTCATATTAACTGAGATCGTGTGCTGCCACCTAGGCTGCAGCAAGGAAATTGACGGGGATGAGGGCAGAATCGCACCTTAAATATGGCCAAACAAGCTTCTATGATAAAAGTAACAATTTTAAAAAGTAAAAAACTCAAGCTTTGAAAACATACAAGACACTAAACCCATTTAGACAATTTCATCTGTTTGGTAGAAAAAGTAATATTTCTGGATGGTTAAGTTCCATAATTGATACATGTGTCCTGTTAATGCCTGAAACATAGTTCCGTTGCCAAGCAACTGAGGGGACCAGAGCACATCTGCAGCTCCTACTGTTCAATTTGAATATCTCCTATTGTTTGACATAGAATATACACCGGGGACAACTCATCCGTTTTTCTGCTGCATATTGCACGTCACTGATGCGTGTTAGATTTAGCACAAGATCTTACACAACAAACCGCAAGAAATCTGGCGAGGGGGGGGGGTCTGGCTTATATCACAAAATGAGCTCTTTGATAATGACACTTGGTCTAAACTCACACAGATTAACCTAGAATACTATATGGTGTGACTAGTGCTAGGCATTTCAATGAATCATAGGTAAGGAGCGAATGCTCTTCACGCAACTTATGAACATGTTCAAATGTGCCTCAGGAAACTACATGTCGCTTTGCGTCAAGAGTGTCTTCTATTTACCTCACTTCAAACTTACAGGACCTGTTTCCAACACATAGAGGTATACTTTCGTGCGTTCTGCATCATAAACAAACCCTTTAAGTCCTTTCAACCTGCCTCGGTTCCCGGTGAAAAACAAAATTAGATCAGTTATTGCCTCGGACATACTGGCAAAGTATAGATTCTGCAGCGTAAGAATTGTGTTTTTGTGCTGGGTTATTTCAGTCACTCTCTGGCTCATTACCCCAATTAATAAGTTGACAAGTACAATACCAATAAAAAGGACACATAGTACATAGACAGTTAATGCCAAGTCTGGAAGATATGACTGGCGAAAATACAAGTCAGTTGGAGAAATTATAGTGAAGCTCAGGAGAAATGTCTCATACATGCTGCGAGTGAAGGTTTCGAACATGGGTTTAGTGATATTCTGCCTCAACACCGGGCTCCTTGTGGAATTTGGACAGTGGGTTGCCTGGCCCTGGTGGAGGTGAAGTGTATAGAAGATAAACACTGCAGCAAAGTAGAAAAACACAGCTATGGTGAGAAAAATTAACAAGTCCAAAAGCATCTTTTGGAACATGATAAGAATATGGCCATATATACCACCAATATGTATGCATCCCATTAGCATATATGTGTGGTATATAATGTTTAACACGTGCATAGACATTATCGCAGAAGAAAAATTGCATTCCACCTTTAGAATGTGCATTATAGAGGATACTATAACAGATAAACAACAAAGCATGCAAAAGCATTGGCTCAACATCATTACAAAATAAGAATAATAACTGTTTTTTCTTCCCTTTTATGTGGCAGGCCTTTTACGCCATACGCAGAATATCACTGACATTTCCACAATCATTACTGTTGTAGCAGCAAACAAAACACAAATGCTGATAGCAACCGGAAGCAAACCATGTTCCCGAAAATACATCAGCTGGCTGAAGTACAGTCCCGAAAAGATCAACCAAAACACACCCAAGACATACTGGAAGCATCTGTGCTCTTTAGACTGTTTCACGCTGATCCAACTTTTAATCGTGCCTGACCGGAGTAGATTAACGGATTCAAGTCTGGTTAAGTCCTCCTCAGAGTCAGCGTGAAGCAGCAAATACTGCTATGGAGAGGGTTTGTTGGCGTGGGGACCTTCATAATCAGATACATCGTACAGAACGTCCTTTATATAAATGAAGGACTGACATTAAAACTATCTGCGTAATGTTATAATATTTAATGCAATAGTTTATTACATTTTTTATCCATTTGGCTATAGACGTCTATCAACCCAGAGGGATATGTTATATTTGCACTTAACGTGCTTGCAATTGATATAAGTAGCATACACACTGACATTATTAAACAAAGCAACATGCAGGAGCGGGCTTTCAATATATATATATAGATATATATAAGTTTGCTGTAAGCTGCCTACTATTCTATTGAAATTGTACCAGGGTCGGCTTGGTCACCTTGTATCTTGGGCCCTCGCATCAACATCCGGAGTATATCTAAACGATTGGATAACAAAAACTATAATGTAAGCTGTGCTGGCACACAGCACTGTAGGTAACATGGCAGTTGAACCAAGTCATCGGAGGGAAGCTGTAAAAATTGCATGCATAGCCTACGTCACCAGTGTGTTTGACAAGAAAGGAATTCAGGCTGCAGATTCCTGTTTTGTAACCATGACACCTTTCCACACTGCATTAATGGAGAATGATAAAGGTAAATCGCTATGTTGCTTTTTTCCTTATTGCGCTTTAATTGACAAGATAGTTTTGGAGAGATAGTGGGACTGCATGGGCTACATGATGTAATGCATAATGTACTGTGGATTCATTTGATTTCACTGAGCTCTTATTTTCACTTTTTTCTTTGAGGCCTTGCACGTCTGAAAGTAATAAAAGAGAAAACAGCTTTTAACGTGGCGCTGATTGGAAATATAGCTAAAATAGTACATTAAATGTCTCAGTGAAAGGTTTGAAATGCTAAAACCATTAAATTAATACGCTTCAAAATAAACTTATTCCCGGTATTGTGGTGTATACAATGGCAGGACGGTCGTGGTGACGTTGATTTTAAATGGGTTTGTTATAACTGTGACATATTGCCTGAATGATTCATCATGCAATTTTCGTGCCACATGGCTGAGTATTGAATTCTAGAATTGACATGATAAAGGGTTTTTGGTTGTAATTAAGCATTCTACAGACTATCAAACAATTCCCTTGGTGCTACCTCAGCACAATGGGCCCAGAGAGCGTTATAGAAAGCTCTTCACTCATTGAATATTACCTTTATTGCAGATAACATTTGTGACATCGGATATTGTAGGTAATGTTTGAAGGGGCTAGAGTTGTATGCTGATAAATCGGAATCAGGTCGGTCAAGGTTAAAATGGAGAAATAACGCTGACTTACCGTTCAATATAATTAACACTCAACTCGTTTAAAAAATCTATAATATTATTTGTTAGCCTGACTATGGAATTAAAGTTAATTTCAAATACCCATATGACTGGGTATAAACTGTGGACCACTAAGTTTCCCCTTTGAGGGGTTACAACTCCTTACAACAATAAAATTAGAAAATGCTAGTTTTTGTTAAATATCCAGCTGTATAGTCTACAACTTTATTTTAACGCGTAAACAACTATATATTTTAAAAAAAATAGGTATCTAGATGAATATGTACCCATTAACACATCTTTCAAAACCGTTCAGTCATTACTTTTTTATGAGTTTTTAAATTACAATTAAATTTTCCATATTTCAAGTATAGACAAAAAAATCAGCTGAAACACATTTACAGATAAACTTTTGTTTTTGATCCAAATTGATATGGCATACAATTGGCTACCAAACCTATCTCAAACTTTTTATCATGGGTTAAATTTCAATTTCACGGCTTTTTAAATGTGTTCATTATTGTTTAAAATTTCAAGTATCTTTAAATATTTAGCTATACTCTTCTTAAAAACTGAGATAATGTTTTTTTAGACAGAAGTACTAGATTTTATTTGAAATTACAAGCAAACTTGTATGTTAATTTTTGAACATACTATTTTTTATTTTATGTGCATTCTGCAATTTTTAAGTAAAATCAATCTAAAATATTCGAAATTGTTACATCTCAAATCCAATAGAAAATTTACATTTAGATAAATAGTTTCTTTGAAAAAGTATATTCTTTTAACAGTCTTGCATGAAAGCAAATGGAAATTATAACATATTTGTGCATGGAGCTCACAAAATGTTTGATCCCCTGAGACATGAATGGAAAGGCTGAGCATTTACGTGTCCAGTATTAATATGGCTTGATATGTGAAATGTCAGTTCGTTTGATATTATCTTGTTTCAGATTTGGTCAATGGCGTTTTAGAAGGACTTTGTAATACAGAATATGAACAGTTTCTCCTCAATGCCTGTGTTGAGCCATGCCATGTTGAAGTTAACTGTTTAACGAATTGTTCACAGCCATATGCAACTTTTGTAAACCATGTTAAAGATATACTAAACGCGAAAGAGATGAAACTGATCGCTGGACATCAACGGTACCCAATCCGGCTAGACCTAAATGAAAAAAAGGACAATAACTTTGGTCATGAAAATCTTTCTGCAGAATTACCCCTCTTGTTTGCTTGCCTATCTGCCAACCCAGACATGATTAAATTGATGGTTGATAAAGGTGCAGATATATTGAAGACCGACAGCCAGGGAAACAACGTAATGCATTGTCTTGCAGAGTGGTCCGAGGTGGCTCCATGTATGGCAATGACCGCCTACTGGACATTAATGGATACACTAGAAGATCATGGAGCGAGAAGTTTGCTAATGAGGGTTAATAATAAACACGGAAAGGTTCCCTTGGACATAGCAGCTGAACGTTGCTCGCCAGAGATGCTTCAAGTGATCCTAAACACAGAGGGAGTCTACAAATGCGTTTACCAAATTTGCTCTGCACAAAAGCACGTTCTGTACGATGTATCTGATTATGAAGGTCCCCACGCCAACAAACCTTCCCCATTGCAGTATTTGCTGCTTCTCGCTGGCTCCGAGGAGGAATTAACCAGACTTGAATCCGTTAATCTACTCCGGTCAGAGCCGATTAAAAGTTGGATCAGCGTGAAACATTCTAAAGAGTACATATGCTTCGAGTATGTCTGGAATGTGTTTTGGTTGATCTTTTCGGGACTGTACTTAAGCCAGCTGATATATTTTCGCGAACATGGTTGGGTTCCGGTTGCTATAAGCATTTGTGTTTTGTTTGCTGCTGCAACTGCAATGATTGTGCAGATATCATTGGTATTCTGCGTATGGCGTAAAAGGTGTGTTCCTGCCACGGCAAAGGGAAGAAAAAACAATTGTTATTCTTACTTTGTAATGATATCGAACGAATGTTTTTGCATGCTTTCTAATTTATCTGTTATAGTATCCTCTATAATGCACATTCTAAAGGTGGAATGCAATTATTCTTCTGCGATAATGTGTATGCATGTGTTAAACATTATATACCACACATATATGCTAATGGGATGCATTCATGTTCGTGGTATATATAGCCATATTCTTATCATGTTCCAAAAGATGCTTTTGGACTTGTTAATTTTTCTCACCATAGCTGTGTTTTTCTTCTTTGCTGCAGTGTTTATCTTCTATACACTTCACCTCCACCAGGGCCAGGCAACCCACTGCCCCAATTCCACAAGGAACCCGGTATTGAGGCAGAATATCACTAAACCCATGTTCGAAACCTTCACTCGCAGCATGTATGAGACATTTCTCCTGAGCTTCACTATAATTTCTCCAACTGACTTGTATTTTCGACAGTCATATCTTCCAGACTTGGCATTAACTGTCTATGTACTATGTGTCCTTTTTATTGGTATTGTACTTGTCAACTTATTAATTGGGGTAATGAGCCAGAGAGTGACTGAAATAACCCAGCACAAAAACACAATTCTTACGCTGCAGAATCTATACTTTGCCAGTATGTCCGAGGCAATAACTGATCTAATTTTGTTTTTCACCGGGAACCGAGGCAGGTGGAAAGGACTTAAAGGGTTTGTTTATGATGCAGAACGCACGAAAGTATACCTCCATGTGTTGGAAACAGGTCCTGTAAGTTTGAAGTGAGTTAAATAGAAGATACTCTTGACGCAAAGCGACATATAGTTTCCTGACGCACATTTGAACATGTTCAAAGATTGCGTGGAAAGCATTCACTCCTAATCTATGATTCATTGAAGCGGGGTATTAAATGGGTTTAGTGTCTTGTATGTTTTCAAAGCTTGAGTTTTTTACTTTTTAAAATTGTTGCTTTTATCATAGAAGCTTGTTTGGCCATATTTGAGGCACGATTCTGACCTCATCCCCATCAATTCCCTTGCTGCAGCCTAGGTGGCAGCTCAGGATCTCAGTTAATATCAACACCTCCCTCTGTATCAGACTGGAAAATTCTGTGGAATATTATGCATCCTTGAAAGGTCGTAAAATAGAGATGGTGTCCTTACCTGAGAAGTACAGGCAGAACTGCGTACATGCACTTGAGGGACGTCAATCTTCAACTGTGCCTCAAGTTGCTGGTTCATCCCGAATCCAAATTAAAATACAAACGCGTAAGTTGATGGAATCTCCCCTGCTATGTGTCATTCTAGGTGGATTACCATTGTTATATGATTATAATTTGCATTTGGCGTGAACCGATATTTCCAAAAAAAAAAGACATGTGATTTGCGCATGCTATCAATGTGTGGTATCAGTAAAGACATAACCTTTAACCCATTTCGTTCGCGGATATTCGATTCAGTGTTCCTAATTTATTTTAAAACTGCAGCATAGATTTCAATCAATGTGTCGTTTGCTCACACCTTTATTTTAATTACACCATCTCACGCTCTGTGAATACATTTTACTCTTAATGTTCAATTTTACTTCACCGTGCACATGGATATAATATAATAATAACACAATACAAAAAGTGAAGAATTGCATTTTAAAAAACTGAAAAATAATGAGACTTGTTCAGGCGTTTGTCTTTCACAAAGGAAAGTCAATTGTATCAGACAGGAAAATCCTGTGGACTATTATTCATACTGGGAGGGTGGTAGAGTATAAATATGGCCTGGTCTGCGTGGCACAGGCACACATACTGAACACATCGCTTGAAGAAAGAGCCAATCTTGGTTTTGAAAAGCATGATTGTAAAAGCTCATACTATGCAACCGGTTCGATGTACACGCACCAACCATGACCAGTGTGATTATATGGCCCCGGGACTCCCCTCTGACGAGTCTCATTCCTAAACCACTTGGTATCCACAGTACGAAGGGAGTTTTGATCAGATAATTAATCAAGCAATTTCACTCCTTGAACATAGGAAACAAACTTGAAAGTATAATTAACACATGCATTATTAATGAGATACAAGAACTAGTATGAGAGATGTGCAGCTCGTGAACAAATTATGAGTCAGATATTGTAGACATCGCTATATAGATTCCAGTCAACTTCTCTTTTGCACATACTTTCATCTTAGCCACACCGTCTCACGTTCTGTAAACAAATATTACTCTGAATGTTCAGTTTAATTTCACCTTGCGAATGGAAACAATATATGAAATTGAATAAAAAGAAAATAAGTGGCATGTTAAAAAAAGGGGAAAAATAACGGGACATTTTATGTGCTGATCTTTTAGGAAAAAAAAACAATATAAAGTGATTTGCTGTTTTAAAAAAGTTGATCCTTTACAGCTATAAAACACAAAACGACTCGTTTTAGTATTTGCCTTACTTAATTCTTCCTCTCATACAGAACAACATGGAGATGGGCCCCTTTAGAAGTCAATTAAACTGTGCCACTGATGGTTAGCACTGATTTTTCTTCTTTTTTTTTGGAAATGGGAGGGGGACACCCAGATATATTTTCAGAATCCCCGATTCTGGAAATAAATGCCGACTCAGTAAATAAACTGCATAACCGTGTTCATATGGCACTCGCACATGGGTACCTCCATTGAACCATTCTTTTTAAGAACGGGGATTTGGTTGAGTGGATAATTGCGTTTCCCATTTCAGGAGGGCGACTGGTGCCAAAGGTTGCAGGTTTGAGTCCCACTCGTTCTGGTTACAATATATATATATATATATATATATATATATATATATATATATATATATATATATATATATATACATATATATGTATATATATACATATATATGTGGGTGTGTGTGTGTTTGTGTGTTTGTGTGTGTGTGTGTTTATACACGATCTTACCTTTACGCTATAAGCCAATATTGCCCATTTAAATCTCTTTTGGTGTATATCTGTAACTCATAATACAAGCTTTCTGCCAAGTGTACATCCACGTTATTTTACAGTGAGAACGGTTATTCACAGGATCAATATATCAAAAATAACCATCTGTATACACAATAAACAGAAGATAACTTTTTGAATCCTTTTTCTCAATTACCATATGTTCCATCAGAGACGTCTTTCCCGCTGATCTCATTCCTGCAAGACAACCAAAATTATGTGGACGAAATGTTGATAAACATTTATGAAATGGCACTATGTACAGAGGAACCTGCTTCGTGTCCACTTCCATTGTTGACATTAAAGCCACAATGCACTAAATTGAGATGTTTGGCCAAAAAAGAAATGACGCAAGATACATAGAGCCAGTCAAAAATCACAAGGTCACTCTCTTCCTCTTCCAGAAACCTTTGTCTATAACGACACCGAACGAATTGATTAATCTATAAGGATCCCGGTGTTTATGCGGAGTACTGTAAAATCCACAATAACATCCAAAGGGATGTCAAACGTGCCAACACTGAATTCTTCTCAGAAAAGCTGGATGGAAATAAAAATAATCCCAAGAAGCTTTGGCAAACTTTGAGGTCACTAGGATACTCTAATTCCATCTCGGCTAAAAGCAACCTATAGTACTCAAAGTTGATGGCGATCTATGTTTTGAGCCTGAGAAGGTTGCTAATTATTTTAACACCTTTTAAATTGAGATTGTCACAAAGTTGGTTGACAAACAATCTCAATTTAAAAAAACTTAACCATGTTTCATAATAAATATAATATTAGTATCAAATTCAGTTATCCTGTGTTCACGTGGAAACTTTTTTTGGTGTTTAAATTCAAATTTTGACATGTTACGCAATTCTAATGTAGATATAGTAGTCTGACTTAAAATTCTTATAATGTTCCAGATTCATAAATATCTCAAAAACGATGTAGGCCTACTTTACTCTTTTACTTTAAACTTAGCTGACTGACAAGTCGGGAGAACTAAAAGGTGATAGGCCTAACAGGTCTCTTTTTATTTTTGGCAGAAGAAATGAAATTTGTGTTTTGGGTGGTTAGGCCTATACATTTTGGAAAAAGAACTAGTGTTTGCCGTTAATGATGAATATTTCTAAGGTTGAGAGGACTGGTTTAAACCACCAGTTGCCTTTTATGGGTGACTACCTGTCTCAAGTCAGGAATGAAATTTGTTTCTTCACATTGATATTGGAAAAGAAATGTTGATGCTTTGGCAAGTCTGAAATCTCTTTGCCGTCATTGTTGGGTTTGGAATTAATGAATATGGATCATGTGTTTCTGTACTATTAATTGTCCTGTCATTGTTTGGATGATGTCTGTGAACTATGGTCAGGTAATTACCTTTTATAACTGTACATTAACATTAAGGGCTAAATTTATTTTAGGCCTACTTTAAATGAATGTGAGTGTTTTCCTAAGTGGGAGGATTGGGATCCCATAAAACTGGTTTAACCCACTGCCAATACGTTGGTAACCTGTTCCAAGTCAGGTAGAAGATACTCTCATTCGTTTAAATCTCATTACTGTTGGTCATGGATCTTTCTGACGACGAACACTAGCATGTCTCACTATTTCGTAAATGATCCTGGATCTGACAAGGTTAAACTGGTATTTGGTTTGGTCTCATCACTATCATTGAAAACTGTTATCCACTTCTCTTTTCATGAAACCCTTATATATTTGGTAACAATTTGAACATTCAGGCATGTTCTGCACATATTGCAGTGCGGTAAGTGTTCCAAGTGTAGTAAAACTGATGTTGTTTTTTATAATTGTCTGATGAATATAGTTTGTTTTTGTGAAGGTCATGTCAGGTTAGCTCAAAGTGTTTAATGTACTCTTTCTCTGTCTGTCTCTTGTATAAATAATTAGCATCTAAATCAACTGACTGACAAGTTGAACTACGTCTTATTATAAATGAAAAAAATTAAAACTGTTGCAGGAAAACAGTTATACTTACAGTTACCTTCAAGAATTTCAAATGATCCCTCTCTCTCTCTCTCTCTCTCTCTCTCTCTCTCTCTCTCTCTCTCTCTTCATAAAACCAAATTCTTTCTCTGATAAAGGTAGTAGAATTTTACAATAATTAGGACTGTTTTACAGTTTGACCTTTTGAACTTTATAGAACCACGAGTTAGATGTACATTATGCTTGGCTAACTTATGGATGACTTACAATGGTATACTACATTTTTGGAATTCTAAATTATTACCCTAATAATTGACTTATTAGATGATTTGTGGGATTATATGCTTTCTTGAACATTTTAATGTCCTTTCAAAAATACTTCTGGAAACCCACTTGAAATGTGACTGCTATCCTTACAAATTTTGACTATTGTAATGCATTTTTGACTACGTTTTAATGATTTGAGGCGTAATGTCACTTGCTTCTGGCTGATGTTTAACATTTGAACCAATGTACTTACTATATTTGGAAATTCAAACACTTTTCTTTTTGAAATACTCTCAGTTTATCTCCTTTGAAACAACATCATGTCTTTTACTACATACCTAAAACACATCGAATTATATAATCATGTTGTTTAGATTCTTATTGATGGTCATTTTAGGCCTAGAGGGCTTTTCTGATGGATTGGTGTTGGTGTCGCTTTGTGGACTTATATGGATGATGATCATTGTTGAGATGGTGGTTGCAAGTAGTACCTTTTTAAATACTGAATTTTATTGACATTTTCAACAAGTTAAGAACCTCCGCTTACAAATTCTCTGATGTGCTGCAAATTTTGGTCACTTTCCATAAATTGTATGGTCCTGTATGTGCATGAATGATACAACTGTTCAAGCCAATTTACTGAAATAGGCCTATAATTTCAAACAAAACTTTTTGCATTCTGTCATGTGAAAACTAGATGAGGTTTTTTCCCCCCTATGGACCTTTGCACTTACGTTTTGGTCTCTTTTGGGTAAATACGAACTATAAATTTATATGTTTCAGCTATACATACCAAGGAACATTGCCTTTGGTCGGAATTGACTTGGATTTGTTTTGTTAGGACTACGGTTTGGATATGGTAATGACACTGTCTAATTTCATCTCTTTCAAATTTGTATGGGTGGTCTTCAGCCAAATTCAAAACAGTTTTATAAAAACAAAGGTATTAAATCGGCCTTGTTTATTTTACAGAAAGTTGACAATCATATTGTGTTGAAAGAATTACTGTTTCTTAACACCTCTAAGAGTACAGGACTGGACTTCATCCAAGCCAGATTCCTGAAGGACTCTGCCAAAGCCATTAGTATACCACTCACGGCCATAGTAAATCTATCAATCACTTCTGGCATTGTCCCTCAGAATTTTAAAGCAGCTGGAGTCAAACCATTATTGAAAAAGAACTACCGGCTTGAGGTCAGAAATTATAGACATGTTGCCATTCTATCCATTGAATCTAAAATCATTGAGAGAGCACAGTATGTTCAGCTCTCAGATTATCTGAGAGCTGAGCATATACTATGCCACTCTCAGTCAGCCTTTAGGAAGGGATATTCCACAGATACATGCCTTATCCAATTGACAGATTACATTAAGGATAATATGGCTCAGGGATACTGGTATGGTCCTGATTGCTGTTCAGAAAGCTTTTGACACAGTGGACCATGACATCCTGTGTAAGAAACTCAGAACGATGGGTGTGGGCTCAGTTGAATGGTTCCACTCCTATCTAGCTAATAGACGTCAGCTGACGGATGTTAATGGTACTCATTCTGACTGGGGTGATATACCATGCGGCGTCCCCCCCCCCCCCGGGCAGTATTCTTAGCCCTCTTTCTTACTTCTGTTGTGTATATGACATTCAAATAAGTGTTAACTGCAAAATGATGCTGTACGCTGACGACTCAGTTTTGCTCGTACAAGGAAAAGATCGTGACATCATGTCCACTTTGGTTGGGAAAAATTTGCTGTCATGCAACCAATGACTAGTTGACAACAAGTTGCGATGCATTTCGGCAAGAACGAATGCATGCTTTTTGGCCCAAAAGAAAATTAAAAGAGGTGGAGAATTTCAGTGTAGAATGTGATGAGCACACAATAAAGTCGGTTTAGTGTGTAAAGTATCTAGGCTTGGACCTGGAACAGTCTCTCACTGATGCTACCACCATAAACAACATTGTTAAAGAAACTGGTTCACGTCTGAAATTCTGATATAGACAGGGTCAATTCTTAAAGTTTGAAACCCGTAAATTGTTGGGTCATGCTGTCAGTGGCAGTTGCACAAAGCTGGACATTTGAATGCTTAACTTCGAGTCAGTCAGTTGAGGTTGAATCACTCTTTTGATATCTTTCATAGTGAGTGTCCCCCTTACTCGAAGAACAATTTTGAAAAGCCTCAAACTATCCATAATCATTTCACCAGGAACAGTTCTGTAAATTTCTCTATTCCTAGGACAAATTCTGTAGGCCAAACTACTTTTTACTATAATGCTATTAACATTGGAACAACCTGCCTCAAGAAATAAGTTGTTGATGACAAGGCCAATTTTAAGACTAAGACAAAGGCTTTTTTTATTTTCCAAAATGGGCACAACAGATTTTTGATAAGTTAAGAGACCATAATAATTTAGTTGATATCCTTTTCACTGCCTTTTTTGCACTGGCTTTTTATATACCTTTGTTTTCCAGATGTATATGCATGTGATTTGATTATCTTATTATTGAAAATTATTTAAAATTTCATTAATGTATGGTTAACAGAGACCCCCCCTGGAAATAAGTCTTGTATTGACTTTGGGGGTTATCCCGGGAGGTCAACACATTGTGTACTGTCAATTTGTGCGACTTTTATTCATTTTTACTTGTACATGGACTCTGTATGAGCTGCTGACTTCCAAATAAAATCAATAAATCAATAATTTTCTGTCAACCTTGCAGTTTGAATACTCTACCTAGAACGAATTTGTGAAGTTTACCCCATATGCAGTTTTAATGACTGGAGTGTTGCATATGAATTATGTTGGTCCAGCTCTAGTGATGAATTTAATTATCTTGAGTGATCATATTGTATCATTGGCTGAAGGAAAAATTGGACATCAACATTTCCCAATCACTAATGAAATGGCACTTATTTGCCATACAGTTATGCCCGGCTAAAAGTTAACAGCCAAACGCTTTTTTCGCGTTTTTCTGGTGTTTGGCTTGTGTTTGAAAACGTTTGAAAACGTTTGGAATGTGTTTGGAAAGTGTTTGGAATGTGTTTGGAAAGCGTTTGGAGAGCGTTTGGAAAAAACCTCAGATACTTTTACAAAACGTTCGAACATTTTCACAAAGCTACCGAACACTTCTCCAAACGCGTTCCAACACTTTCCAAATGCGTTGAACAATTACCCGAACGATTTCAAACACTTGAATTTAAATGATGAAAAATCTTTAAACGTATTTTCAACAGGTCCAGCAAAATATGATGTACCTATATGTAAATGTGCACTTATCCAGCATTATAGGTTGTATATATTTACATAAAACACAATCCAAATACGTTTACCCAAGTGTCTAATTCAACTAAAATTAATTAAAGACTTAATTCTTTATTTAAGATGTCATGAATACTTCATCTTTCAAAAACTGTTTCGGAGTAAATCCATAGGCAATATCATGATCAGATCATGATTCATGATCTGATCATGATATTGCTTTTAAATTTACTCCGAAATAGTTCCTAATTTTCAATTAAAATATATATAATTACTCCAAGGACCAATGGAGTGTCGCCTGGCTTACTCCACTGGAGCTAATTCTATTGCTTGATTTTGACTTTCACTGAAAGTGTTTGGGAAACGTTCGGGAAACGTTGGTGCGTTTGGCGTTTGTTAACTTGAACGCGAGCGTAACTGTATATATAAATACAGGGTGGCCGAAAATCGGTTCACGTCACTGGCAGCTCGATACATATCCACATCCACATGAAGGCACAGGTTTTTTTATTGTGATGGTGATACATGTAGCAGGGGTAATGAGACTAATGGCAACAGCAGCAGTAACAGTAGCAAACTGTAACAATTTTATTCGCTGTTTTTTGTCGCAAGATGTCACAAAGAAGAAGTCTGAAACACGCATGTGCTTCATTTTTTCCAACCAACTGGGCATTTTGCATTTAATGGTAATGAATCTTAAGCTGATGTCTCCATTTGTGGTACCAATGAGCAATAGTAGAGGAAAATTGCTGGAAAATAGTGCTTTTTTATACGGCCATATGACGTTTCCCTAGGCTCGTGGTATCCCTTTAAAAAGGTGGAAGTATTATATAATTTTCGTGGGATTATCATGCATTGTCAACAAAATGTTAGTGTGACAAGAGCAACATATGTTGAACACATGTTGCGCTTGTCAAATATTAAACATGCTCTGTTTAAAAAATCATAACCATGTTCTCACAGTACTCATTGAGCTTGGTTATAAGGGCGAATAGTCTTATGCTTGGACTAAGTACTCTTTTTCCCCAGACATGCAAGTAACATCCTTATTTTTTCATCATTGTCATCCTGCCATAGTGGCTGGTTGTGACTGTTGCCTTCGGACAGGGTAGGGTAATTAATGTGCTTGCCGTGTATTCTTTATTATAGTGCAATACAAACAGTACTACCTCAAATCAAGCTGTCCACAGAGGTCAAGGTCATGAAAATGAGTGGGCAACATATATGTGCACGCAAAGAATTCGATACAGGAGTTTGACAATATGGGAATATAATTACTTCACCACAGCCTCATACCACATAGTATTGGCACTTAATGGAACAAAGTCTCAAAGTTTGATATCCCATAATTTCATCAAAACTTTACTTAATCCCATCATTTTATCAAACTTCGACATTGTCGGTGAGAATATATTGTGATACAAATTTATGCAATTCTGTAAACCGTACTGCAGATAAGTAGTCGAAAATAGCCTTAACAGACAAAAATTCATTCGAAGAATAGAACAAAAATTGCAGTGCCACCTGATGGTCCAAAGGCAAAACAGATGACCCTGTATGCAATACCAAAGTATTTGGCCAAGCAGTGCATGAGAGGAAATTGCGATTATTTTCAACAAATAAAATATACATAAATAAAAAAGATTATCAATTAATTAATTAATAAAAATAGAAAAAAATACATTACATTACCACCACGTCCACAAAGCTGACAGGTCCTATCTGGGGGAACATCTGCATGCTAAATCAATGCATTCCATATAACCTATCTGACAATATTCAATATATGTACTGTATTGCTATATTTCATGTACATCAGTAACAAATACCACCATGTGGTCCCAAAGTTCAATATCCCAAAGCTTCGTTCAAAATTAACTTATCTTCATCATTCTGGCAAAGTTTCAGCACCTTTATTTAAACTATATTTTTATAAAAGGGCCATGCGATTCTGTTCTGCCGTTCTGGAGATATGGTCAAAAATACCCTAAATAATACATAAAAAAGGAAACAATAGTACTGACCCATGGGGAGCAAAATGCGAATTATGTGACCCAGGGTGCTATATATGATATCGAAGCAATTAACAAGCTAGCTGTTGAGAAGACGTGTTCAAATTAAAAAAAAAAGTAAAATAAACAATTTATAAAGATAGAACAAATATAGCATTATCATCATCACTTTTGTAGACATAGATCATTCTGGCAAAGTTTCAGCACCTTTATTTAAACTATATTTTCACAAAAGGGCCATGCGATTTTGTTCTGCCATTCTGGAGATATGGTCAAAAATACCCTAAATAAAACATAAAAAAAAAAACAATCGCACTGACCCCTGGGGAGCAAAATGCGAATTATGTGACCCAGGGTACTATATATGATATCAAAGCAATTAACAAGCTAGCTGTTGAGAAGACGTGTTCAAATTTAAAAAAAAGTAAAATAAACAATTTATAAAGATAGAACAAATATTACATTGTCATCATCACTTTTGTAGACATAGTAGAGGACCACCTGCGCTACATGCATGTGCAAAAGAAAAACATTCGCTACGACCATGGACGAACAAATAGATTTTCTGCTAATTGGTCCATGATGCAATGGCTTTTGAGAAGTTGCAAATGTTAAAATTTGACAGGCAGACCGACGGACAATGCATGGAAAAGGAAGCTTTGCTGACTATCTGCAAAATAGGTTGATAAACCATAAACAGCGGCAAGTGGAAGCAGCAGCAGCCCATATTGGCTCTGGCTTATTTGTAGGCTGATTGATTGATCCATGTGACACTATAATGGCGGTAGACTCATGTAAAAAAGCAATGACTGAGGTACAGCTGTGGCCTCTTAAAAATTAATGTGTTTGAACAAACCTAATCCTTTCAATTAGTGCACCACACGGTGTGTTCAAAACACTTCAAAACAAAAATGACTTGCTGTCGATGGACAGTGGGATAGTGATACTGTCAACAGTGCAATATGTTATAATCATACTGGTTCAAATGTAGACTTCCTTGATAAATTTGCCTTTACAAGGATATGTACATATTTACCTTTTGACAAATGTGTCCATTACTTCTTCAAACTGGCAGCTAGTGTCTACTGCACATTATGCATTAAGTCCAACGTTTTCAGTGCTGTACAATTATAGAGTTCTTCAGACCCACACAGCATAACAGCAATTCACGAGGAGTTCCATACGATAAGTCAGGTTTTTACCGTGTTAAAAAAAAATCAAACTCGGGACCAATAAGGAATTATAACATTCGACAAATAATTGGAGGGGGGTAAGGGGATAGGGTGTAAGGGGGTCGGGATATAAAATGCTTGTGAAGAGAGCGTTTATACGTATATATTATTGTGTTTGCTTATTCTCTCACTGCTGAAAATCATGAAACTGTAAATAAAATTGAAAGGTAACATAATGTAGAATAATAAAACGTAGAAATTGATACCCTGAAAATTTACATTGAATGTTCAAAGGTTCGAATATAATCTAGCCATTCAACATTAAAGTATGTACCATTACTGACCATTGTCAGCGTCATGCCTAGTCAAGTTGCTGTGATTATTCAAGGTCATTGTACACATTACATGTCCTGACTGTTCATTAGATGGATGCTTCTTGATATTTGCTATGCACAGTCTCTACCATCAAACATATGCCACGTCAAATGGGGTAAATGATACACCTATTTCAGCTATATGTACGTTATGTTATTTCAAGCCATTTTGAGTAGAAAGCCCAATTCAGTCGCCATGGCAGTGTTACAGGAAGTGCGTCTTGTTCTGGACAAAGCATGTGTTCTTTAATTCAAACACAAGTTCAATCAACGAGGAAAACATGGAGAGACTACGGTATGTATGATTCCTTTCCACATCAACTTGATGGAGAATAACATAACATCTGTAATATCTGTTTTAACAGGTTTGCAAGATGATAACTGGAGGCAATTTATCCTAAACACCCGTATTCTTCCTGACAAAGAAACAGATACACGCAAGCGCAGAATAACATAACATCCGTAATATCGGTTTTAACAGGTCTGCAGGATGATGCATACCTGTTAAAGATGATCCTCAACACCCGTTTTCATCCTGACAAAGAAACAGATACACGCAAGCGCAGGATACCATTTCCACCAAACAGTTTGTGTGGGACATGTCTCAACAACATAGCGCATTTACTGGAACCTGATGAAATAAAATATTTGATAGAAAACAAACAAGATAATTTGGACAGTGACATAGCTCTATCAGTCAGTTGCCTTCACGGAGAAAATAATATTTATACAACTGAGTTATGTCTCATTTTTGCTTGCTTGTCTGGGAATACAGACTTAGTTAAAATGTTGATCTGGTCTGGCACAAATGTACATCTTACAGATAGGCAAGAAAACAATGTGATTCACTGCTTGGTTTACTGGTCCGAAATAGGACCTGAGAGAACTTGTTTGTCCTATAAATGTATAATGAGTATATTTTGCGACACTGAAGACCACAGAAAGTTGTTGAGGGCACCAAATGCTGAAGGGTAGGTCCCTTTGGATATCGCCACCACATGTTGTCTAACAGAAATGTTCTTGGTTATTGTCAATACAGCTGACGTGTATAGACACGTGTTTGCCACGTGCATGGGACTTCGTGACGTCAAGAATGATGTATCTGACTGTGAAGAATCCACCCCGAGATTACTTCCACCTTTTCAATACCTCCACAATTTATCAGAAGATGAATTTACAAGGATTGAGGCCTGCCAAATTTTCAGCACAGAACCCATATGAAGCTGGCTGACAGCCGAAAAGAAAGCACCTGCCAGAGCTGCCTTGATATGGCCATTCTTCTGGGTCGTATATATGACCCTCTATTTTGCACAAGTTGTATATTATGCGCATAATGGTTGGGCACTACAGGTCGTCAACATCATGCTTATCTGCATGGCCTTTACGAATATATGTGAACGCAGAGCAGTGGTGTATATGAGGTGGAGCAGTAGATCAGATCTACGTAGGAACGTGCTTGAAACAAATCGAGTTTCTTGTGATCGATTCGTGTCCATTTCCGGAAAATTGCTTGTTGTGATGGTATGTTTAATTCACTTGCTACACCTTGAATGTAGTTGCTTTAAGCTGTTGCTTAGTTTACATGTAATGAACACTTGCTTTGTGGCCTGTATGACTCTTGCCATTGTTTATATCGGTACTGCAGGGGGTCAAATTGTGATAATGTTTCAAAAGATGCTCTGGGATTTGGTGATTTTCTTGTCTGGCACAATATTCTTCTTATTTGATGTGGCAACAAGCTTTTATACTCTTTTAATATACTCAAACCAAGTTCTACCATGTCGGGACAATCCGTCGTCATCTTTTAACAATACTAGAAAAATGTTTGGGACATATTTTGATAGTATTTTTGAAACATTCCTTTTCACCTTCACCGTCACAGCACCAGAAAAAATATACTTGCCTGCATCTGTTGTACCCTGGCTCCCCGTTACTATCAACGTAATTTGTGTTATTTTTTGGTGTACTCCTTCTAAATCTTCTGATAGTAATCATGGCACAACGGGTTACCAAAATCTCTGAACATAAATTAACTTTACGGATACTTGAGGAATATTTTATTGTTGAAGTGACAACTACTTAGCTGAAAGCAACTCAGTGTTGTTTCAAAAACCATTGGTTTCAGCTACCTGGATTCATCTATAATACTGACGGCACCAAAGCCTACATACATGTCACAGAAAAAGGTCCGAGAGGAATGAAATGATCAATAGTTTGAATCTCAATAATACTTTGTCTTGATGGTGGACATGGTGACTGTAATAAGTATCATGATGGTTATCATGATGAAATTGACAAATCAGTTGTGAAAGTTATCGTTTGAAGTGAAGCTGTTCATTCCTTGGTGTTGATTTGCAATGCCATGACAAACGTTTTCGACACTACAGATGTGAATTTACTTGTTAGGACAACGTGGCACAAAAAGAAGAGCTATTCTGTTACCATATGGAAAAATGTTCCTACTTCAAAACTATTATGCATGGAGGTGCCATTCCAACTTTAATTTATAGCTATGTGACCTAGCCGCATACAATGAACCATAAACTAAAGTTATAAGCTTTTAATTCATGCAAAATTGGGCAAATAAACAAAATAAAAATCTTGAATAGTTTCAAAACTATTGTAGATTGGGGTGTCATTCAAACTTCAGTTTATAAGTTTGTAACATGGCCACATTCAAAGAACTAAGAACCAAAGTTTTAGCATTTTAATTTACGCAAATTAGGTAATATACTTAATTTAGGTTATGTAGAATAATGGCAATGTGTAGCATTTCAAACTGTTTTCAATTTGAAGGCACTGAGACAGATTTGCTGTGAAGCAAATATTCTTTTCTACATGGACATGTTCATACTGGACAGCCAATTCAGCCCTGGGCTGTTCTTCCACAGAGGCCTTGTTACAGAGTTTCAGACCAGTTGATTATAGATGTCTGGCTACGTTTTGAGATTTAATAGTCCTCTGAAACTATGTCGGCTACTTTTGAGTGTTAATTGACAAACTTA
This sequence comes from Hermodice carunculata, assembly GCA_964020975.1. Classification (NCBI taxonomy): domain Eukaryota; kingdom Metazoa; phylum Annelida; class Polychaeta; order Eunicida; family Amphinomidae; genus Hermodice; species Hermodice carunculata. The sequence goes on from OZ026621.1 coordinate 54,743,668, forward strand.
AAGCTAGCTCGGTAGTTGCAATGAAGCGACATATGTCTTTTGTACATGGAAGCTTTGTATATAGCTTGGACAAAAGCATAGTTTTAGCGTGTTTTCTCTTAATTTTATGTCTGTTGCACTACACTCACTGATTATAAGAATGCTGCCCTCAAGAATGGTCTCTTCCCTTCCAATAGCGTTCAATAAATGTACAAGATATCCAAATATGTTTGGAATAGACATCATACATATCTGATGATAGCATTTTATGAGCCATTGCTGGGTTTTTGAATTTTAAGGTGGCCTCGTCTACAATGAACAGTGTCTGTTATGTTATCATCATCATCATCATCATCATCATCATCATCATCATCATCATCATCATCATCATCATCATCATCATCATCATCATCACCACCACCACCACCACCACCACCATCATCATCAGCAGCAGCAGCAGCAGCACTTTACTGTCAATGTAATTCTCATCATTATTATTGTGCGAAAAACAGATGACTAAAATTTAAATTTGTCTTTGACAAGTGGAGGTTAGTAATCGGTCATCTGAGAAGCATGAGTAAAATAAAAAAGGTTAAATTTAATAAAGGCCTCAAAAATACAAGAAAAGATTCATTCAATATAAGGTGCCATGAAGGTCAAATTTCGACAATTTCCCTCATTCATACATCATGTAAACAGAGCAAGCAAAATAAGAATTGAAATGTACTTCCTGTATTTCGTCAAATAAATTTAACTAGTAATCACATAATCGATCATCTGTTAAAATAAGTGAAATTAAGTAACATCTGTTGAATCGTTTATTAAAATTGTGCCTTTAAAACGGAAATAGTAACCCTCTGCACACTGTCTTCTCTCCGTTTCTCTTGTTTGTTTATTTTTGTCACACCACTTTCCTCTTTCAGTATAAAATTTTGGACTAAGTCAACAGCTTTTTTAAGCGCGCACTGGCGCACTGCACCCAAGGCGAGCTGAAAATAGCTGTTGACCTGGGATATTCTTTTTGAAAAATAGGCATACTGGTACTGTGATAAAAGGTCTTTTAACAAGGAATACAAATCTGGGATTCTAATAATAATAATTCAGACTTGTCTCACTTAAGTAGATCTACTTTAGACGTGATTGGCACTGAAAAAGTTAACTATTTGAAATCATCATTTTGGACTGAGCCATCAGCTTTCCTCGGCATACATTAGGCGCAAATTACCCAAAGCACTCGGAAAAAAGCTATTGACCCTATCCATTCTAATCTCTAGAACTATAGGCATGTTGATACTTGAATGAAAGGCTTTTGACGGGGAATACGAGTCTGACATCCTTAATATAACTGAGACCAGTCCATCTTTTACTGAGCCCAGTCCACCGTAAATAAAATTTTCACGTGGGTGAGTTGTGGCTGATCAGTGCCTGCACCTTAAAAACCTGCAGACCACTGCGTGAGCACCGCGTGCTATGCAGATATCCTTTGCAAATATCGTCAAAAACGCCAGGAGCAATAGTAAGTTGACTGCCCTCTTACGTGGTAATATAACAACGTGAACTTGTAGCAGTCGTGAAGTCAATATACCTTTATTTTTGTACTCGTGGTACACAGTTCAAACAGTTCTAACTTAAGCATTAGAAAAAGTAAATACGTAAACTTAGCTAATACATACACACTCACTAAGGTCATGAGTTTCAGTACAACACAATATTGCCCAAAGTCGCCCGTCATGAATGTTACAGAGGTAACGCATGGGGGACGCCTTAGTCTCATCAGAGGGGGTTCACTGACTGGGTATGACTGATTATCATGGCATTAATTATCTTGAAGGCATCCAACCAAAGTCAGTCGGGCACATAAATTTACAACTTCATCTTGGTTACTAAGTTTACTGTGTATGAATTTAAAAAGAATCGCTTGTGCAATTGAATTTTAATAGACATAATAATAATATTAAAGGCAGTAAATTACAGTGAGTCCTGGCAGGCAGTCGCCAAATGAGACGTATAGCTTTCCTCCATGCTACAAAAGTTTTGGAACATTTTCACAATTGAGACCCATAAAAATGACATGCAATACGATTTGAAGAGATTATATCTGGTGGGAGCAAATATGTTCACCAACTGAGCAAAGAGTAAGTTTAGCTGAGAATAAATTTGCTGATCATCGATCAACATTACTTAAATCGGAATTTGTGCCAATCAGATGACCAAAATGACTGAATTCCTGGACTTGCTCAATGAGTTCACTGCCCAAAGATAATGGGTCGCATGGTTCATTTGGAGATTGTGACATCCACTTGCTTTTGTTGGATTTAAATACCACATTAAACTCTTTAGCAAAATAAGCACAGATATCCAATAACTTATGAAGGGCACACATAGTAGGCGATAATAAGACCAGATCATCAGCAAAAGCTAAGGCACCAAGAAAGTTATTACCAATGTGTCCTGATTTTTCTAGTCGTTCTAATACCTCATTAATATATACACCAAACAATATAGGAGACAACACACTTCCTTGTTTGACCACATTTTGCATGAAAACGCAGCTGATGCTACATTACGCCATACAATACGTACATTTTGAGCAGTATACATATTCAGCTATAGCCTAACATATATGGGAGGTAGTTTTCATTAGAATAGTAATTTAAACAATTTAACATAATGCACTGGGTCAAACGCATCAGTGGCATCGAGATAAAACAAAATTAATGTTGGTATTATGAGAGGTGTAAAAATTGGCAAATTCAAGCAATGTATAGGTGCACTGCCTTAGGGAACTGTTGGCCTTAAATCCAAATTACAGGTCAAAAGTACACATAGTATCAGAATGATCGTTTAAGATGACACAGTTAAATAGTTTTACCACTTAACACAATACACCGGTAATTTTCAGAATTACTCAGTGCCTTTCTTTTATCCTTTGGTATATGGTTTAACATAGTTTAAGTAAGTCCATCAGGAGCAGGACCATACACCAACAGAGATGAAAAAAGACGTGAAAGATATACATCAAGGCAGCCAGTACCATTAATGATATGGTCTGAATAACATCCCTGAACTTCGTCATGCTCAAATGCTTTTGGCGCTCTACTGACAAAACTCATATGTGTATGTGTTTGCCATTGTAATTTTCCAAATGCTTTCACATGCGCAATGTTTTACAAATTGCTAATTCATAATGATTTATAGGTGTGCATAAGATGGATATAACGTCAACTATTGTTATATACATATACTCATTAGCTCCAATGTAAAATCTGTAACGTGCACAGTCCCACGACTGCGATTTGTCTTACTACAGTCCAGTTTGTCCACTTACATGTTTGCATCAGTTTCATGTTTCTTCCTTTCGGTTTTCAACTTCATGCACTTTTTGTTTTACGTTTTGTTATGTTGTTACCTTACATGTTTATGCTCCATATGTTGACTTTGTTATTTACTATGATACTGCCTGCAAGGCTAAAATACACTGAAAACTATGGTTTCATAGACATCAGGTGCCTGACTGGCCTAACATACACCCTTTTGATCTGATCTACACATGTTTGTTTAATGTTACGACTATGTTACTTTACATGATATTCCCAGAGAAACTTTATAACATTGTAACAGTATGGGGTCATGGGGAAGTAGTACCTGCTTGGTCTTATCAGAGAGCAAGCCATACACAAGCTGCTGGGTCGATCTCAATGTTTTGGTTCATAATCTTAATGTATGACACATGGACTTTACAAGATGGATTTTAAATATATTCTGGTCACCATGAGTTCTAGCACTGAAAAATACAGAGTGGCCATTGATCTCTTCATTGCTCGTTATACCTCGGACAAAATGCATTATGGTTAATTTGCTCCCTCAGTCGGCAATCTGATCACCACTTCCCATAGTATTTTGGTAATGCTACTTGCATCATCCCAACCCATGCCCTAGTGATACTTATACTGTCAAACAATTAAAGTTATGTCATTGCAATGTTTGCAGCATCAAAAGTGATGGAAAAACAGATGAAATACAATGTTGCGCTCAAAATGAAAACTCTAATATAATTACAATTTCTGAAACTTGGCTAGAGTTATCTGGACCGACTCCTTCATACTGATAACCTTCAACCTCCCTTCAGGACAGAACGCCCAACAGGTAGAGGAGGTGGCCTCTTAACCTATATACATACATGGTTGCCGTGTACACGGTCTCGAAGGTCCAAACTATGAATATAAAGTTGGAAATCCTGACCCAACGTGGGTCAGTCAGTTTTTATAGGGTTTAACCTTCGACCTCCCAGTCAACCGGCAGAGATCCATGATACTTTTCTGGAGTCGCTATTTAATTCCATTTCTTCCCCAATTCAAAGTAACCCGCATATATTAATACTAACTGGTGACTGTTATGATAGGTGTTTTGATTGGAACTCCACTCGTCAAGAAAGTGAACTTGGGTTGTCTCTCTTCAACCTCGTAGCTCAATTAAATCTTTTCTAGACAATAGATGAAATTACTAATACAAGCGAGTACTCAACCAGTCTGGTCGCCCTTCTAATTACTGACCCACCTGAATTTATCCTGGACAGTGGAGTCTTAACCCCTATTTCAAATTCTGACCACTCGGTTATTTGTTGCTCCTTTTCACTACCACTGAGACCACCCGTTCAAAATAGGAGTATGGAATTTAAAAAACAAAACAGATTTCCGAGGTCTTAATGCTACCTCATCCTTTGCTCTGTAAAACTCTGCCTTCAACGTCTTCGATTCCATTGAGGATTCAGTATCTTACTGATCTGACTTTTTCCTAAACACTGCCAAAGAGTTTATCCCATACAAAGAAGTTACCATTCAGCCAAAGTATAAACCTTTGATAACAGCTGAAATTAAACAAACTTATGTGTCAGCGTATTCGAACATGGAAACGATTAAAAAAATTAACTCAAAACCTCGCCCTTTCACTCTAAATGTCTGTGTCAAAATTGATAGCTTTTATCAGTCGACAAAAAGCGACGCAATAAGGTAGTCAACGCAATCTAAGTCTCAATTAACCCCTACTTTTCTAAAGTACGTAGACAATTAGATGGGAAAAATATTAATTCCAAACAATGGTGGAACTTGTCTAAATCCTTACTTGGATATAAAATCCATGAAGACATATTTCATATTATTGAAGAAAGTAAGATTATTTCTGGCATTACCAAAAAGTGTGAAGTATTTAATACTTACTTTGCTAGTCAGTGTATTACTCATGCTGCTAATGAGGCACCACCCCTGCCTAACTTTGCTTATTGCACTGAGGCATGCATGAGTGATTTCACGTTCAATGAAGAGAGTGTCAGGAAAGTTCTATTATCGTTAAGATTAACTTCTGCCTCAGACCCCGATAATACCCTCCTAAAAATATTGCCGACTCCATCTCCAAGCCCTTGACAAAAAGTTTTTCAACCTGTCTCTCAGTATCTCCCAGTTTTTTTTTTCTTCAAGGAAATGCTCTAATACCTACCCTGTGTTAAAAAAAATCAAACAAATCAAGGGTAACTATCGTCCAATTTCCACGCTGTGTAGCGTATCTTAAGTTTTCGAGTGACTGGTCTTCAAGTTTCTATATAAATATCTAACAGGCAATGACCTACTAAGCTGCACGAACTTTGGGTTTAAAGCTAATGATTAAACAACTAACCAACTGGTCAGTATTCTCCACAATATCTACAATAGGCCTTAAAATTCCAAGGAAGCCGGAATGGTATTCTTGGATTTATCAAAAGCCTTTGACAAAAAATGGCGTAAAGGCCTATTCCTAAACTACGGCAGCTGGGCTTATCTGAAGGACTTCCTAAGTGGATAAACAGCTACCTGTCACTGCCTCTTTCAACCTATTATTATTCATGGGTAAACCTCCTCCTGGCTTTCCAATCAGACCGGCGTGCCTTAGGGATAAATATTATATCCCTTATAATCTCTTCTGTAAATAGATGATACTGTAGATCATTTGACCTGTGATGTCTGCATGTTTGCCAACGACACTAGTATACTTGAGATAGTTCAAACACCCTGGCGACTCAGCACACCACTTGAAAACAAACCTTTTTATCATCCACCACCATGGTAAATTATGATGCATGGTTTTTAATGCTATCATATCCATTTCAGTTATTTTCCCAGCCAAAATCAATTAACGTTACCACTCCCCTGTCCATCTAGGTGGTGGCGCCATACCAGAAGAAGACACCCATACCTACATTGGAATTATCCTAGCGAAGAACCTTGGCGTGCGCATGTCACACGCATCACAAAGTTAGCCAAGTGTATTGGACTTCTTCGAAGATTCAAATTTAACTATCTCGAAAAACACTGGAAAGATTATATTTTTCAATGGTTAGCCCAATTCTTGAATACGGTTGTGTTACATTTTATAATTGTGGGAAAGGATCTGAGTAATTTATTTGAGTCGATCCAGAATGAGGCAGCTCAAATATGTACTGCCTCACTAAGGCACGCACCGCAGGAAACACTCTTGGCCTATACAGTTTGGAAAAGAACTAGTGTCTGCAGTTAATGATGAATATTTCTAAGGTTGAGAGGACCGGTTTATAACCACCGGTTGCCTTTCTTGGGTGACTGCCTGTCTCAAGTCAGGAGTGACATTTGTTTCTTCACATTGGTATTGGAAGAGAAATGTCGATGCTTTGGCAAGTCTGGAATCTCTTTGCCGTCATTGTTGGGTTTGGAATTAATGAATGTGGATCATGTTTTTCTGTACTATTTGGATGAACTTGGATGGCCATCACTAGCCACTAAACGCAAGTATTTCAAATTAATCCTTTTATACAAAATATGTTTTAACTTAACTCTATCCAAAGTTATACCACGTAACCCCGCTAGTGGTGGTCGTACGCTCTGCCATAGGCCTAACAGCAACCTGCGCTTCATCAAGTGCCAAACCCAACAGTTTAAAAATTCCTTTCTCTCTGACGCCAACAAATTATGGAACAACCTCCCCTCTGATATCCGTAACTCCATTTCCCTTCAGGTCTTTGAGTCGAAACTCAAAGCCGCTCTGCTTGCTGCGGACATTGCTATTGATTTCTACTCCCATGGTCAGCGATTTGCTAGTATCTCTCATACCCAGTTACGATTGGGTTTCTCTAGACTGAGATCCCAACTCCATAAAGTAAATAATATTCAACAGCCCCACTTGTGCCTGCTCCCACCCAACTGAGGATTTTAAACACTTTTGTCTTTACTGCCCTAAACATGCCCAGGAAATAAAGAAGCCCCTGCGTACCATCACTGCGTTGTTAGCCCCTGGTGTTAATCCAAACCTTGTCATAAGTGTTGCTAGTGAAAGACTAAGTAGTATCTTATCATTCGGGAGTAAAGAACTTTCAGAGGAATGCAATATAGTAATTTTTAGAGCAGTACATGACTTTATTGCTGAAACATGCCAATTCATTTTGTAACTGAGTAATATCTTATCCCATATGTTTCTCGATGTCAGCATATGCCATCACAGTGTATTTATATATTCAATGTACATACCTTTCTAGCATGTTATCCACAGTGTTTCATTTGCATATATATACCTCAGGTCATTCGTTTATCCAATAAGTCTTTAAGAATATATGTATAATGCTCCAACATATTGGTCAACACTCGACGCAGGTGGGTCGACAATGACAAGGCTGGGAAGGAGCACTCAAGCTGCTGGGCGCACTAGCGACTCCACAGAGGCAGTGTGAACATGTCGTTATGGTGCTTTCAGCCGCACCCGGCAGTATGTATCTTGCATCTGTCTATGTAGTTGAACTATAACCTCCTCTTCAGTCGCTCCCTGTTTTGTTTTTGTTTTTGTTTGTTTGTTTCTTTGTTTTGTTTTGTGTGTGTGTACATGTGTGTGTGTAGGATGCATATACTTGTGTCTAAGTCTATTTGTGTATATTTGCATGTTTTTATTAGATTAAAATGTTAATATTGAGTTTATCTTTGATTGTATTACTGCATGTCTCCCTAACTGCATAGCCACATTACTGTATATTGTACTGTCCTCCGCGTCTTGTATATATCATTTTGTTCGTCTCCATGTCTGGACAATCCTATAGATTAGCTACTAGTCTGTACTATTGGGTAATCCAGTGACATATATATGTTTAAACTAAACAACCTGCCCGAGGAGGTTCTCATAGCTCCTTCTTTAAACATTTTCAAACAGAAAGCGAGGGCCACACCAGTAGGCTAATTGCCTTCAACAACTTATCATCCAACCAATCAATCAATCAATCAAACAATCAATCAACCAATCAAACCAACCATGTAGTAAATTAACCGTGAAGTGTTATTCGCAATGTCCGCTGTGGAACTATTGATATGAAAATAAATAGGGGGATGCCAGTTTTTTGCTACAAATTATATTAAAAATGTTATGACAGAAAAGAACTTTGACAGAATATATCACATGATGCTTAATCAGACCGGATTGAGCACGAAAGTAGTTACCAATTGGGCATGGTCAGAAAGGAGTACAGGCCTTAAATGAACCAAGGTACTCATCCATGAAATTTAGCAGTTATACAAGGAGTCAATTTGAAAAGTGTAAACTTAGCCGGGCTTCTGCTTTGTCACATAGTTGGCCAACTGATGATGGTTTTAAATAACATCAGTAATATTCTTTGTTTGTAAAAAGGACTCCAGTGAGACACACTTGTGCCCCCTAATGCTAAATTGTCGAGTTATCTTTTGTGTTGCATGTGCATGTTGGCATTTTCTATAAACCTGTTTCTAACCTTAATATCTATAAATCTAGCTTGAAATAACTCATAAAGGAAACTTAAGGTACCTCGAGAGTGCAAATGAAGAAAGCCAAAAGTAATTTGAGACTACAAATGAAGGAAACCAAAAAAACTATCAAGATTTCAAGTTTGAAGGTGCAAAACAAGAAAACCAAAAATAGCTCGAGAGTTTAAACGATGAACACACAAAGTAACTGAAGAGTGCAAAAGTGGAAAACCAAATTAGTTCAAGAGTGCATATGAAGAAAACACAGAGTCACTCAAGAGTTCAAATAAACAAAACCAAAATCAATTTAAGAGTTCCAATAAAGAGAACCAAAAGTAACTCGAGACTGCAAATGAAGAACATTAAATATAACTCGAAAGGGCAAACAAAGCAAAGCAAAAGTAGCTGGAGTGTGCAAATGAAGAAAACCGGAAGGAACTCGAGGGTTTAAATGAACAAAAACAAAAGTATTTTCAGTGTGCAAATGATGAAAACCAAAAGGAAATTGTGAGTGTCAGTAAAACACAGTGCAAACAGTTTGAGAATATAAATGAAACCTGCATTGTCTGTGACCTGAAAGAGTTAATTGAAGAACAGCAAACTTACTGCAGGGTGTAAATAAAGAGCAGTGCAAACGACTGAAAAGTGTAAAGTAAAATGCAGTGTATCATTTAAAAGAACGTATCTGCTTCAAGATTCATTTTATTGTCTTCAAATGTACAGTTATCTTGGAACATATTTTCATTACGGGTGAGACAGGACCATTGGAGGCAGAGCTCTTCAAATATGTCTGAAACAACAAAAACAAGATTTATCCTGATATTAAATGATATGAAAGGACAGGACAGGAACAGGTTTATTTTAACATAATAACTAACAACTGGCTTTGAAAATACTACAAATGAATAATAATAGTAATAATGTTTGTTTGTATGTCCTTGGGACCATTGTGCAGTGCTTGGCATTCGATTTGCAGGTCTTCTGTGGCCATTTGCACCCTCTATTTTGTGTTGGGCGCAAATGACCACTGTCGGGTTGCAAATGAAACCAATGCAAAACAAACGTTATTGTTATATTCATATATATATATGGGATACGCCAATCCACACAATTTCTCCTGTGGCTCGGTAAGTGGGCCACACCTCAGCAAATGGCACCTTGCCAGGCCCAGATCTCACAGACAGATGGAAGAGAGTTTATTGTCACAAGACCACTACAGAATGACATCATACTTAACCCCACAAAGCAAAAAGTGCCTCACTTTTCCTGCATGACTTTCCTTTACCTTTAAAGGCATTTGTTAAAATAAAGCCTCGTTGCCTTTTCCAGATGCAAGGGTATTGCGGCAATAAAATTCTTTATACTGTAACAATATGTCTTGCCCGAGTTTATAGTTATTCATAATCTCTCGTTATTTAGATTCTCAATTAACCCCCAAAATAGAATCTATCAAACATTACGGTCCTGAATTGACCTTAACTTGGATTAAAATTCTTGGAATAGAAACAGTCTTAGAATGGATTAACCCCCAAAACAGAATATATCTCAAGCATTACTGTCCCGAAATGACCTAAATTTGGATTAAGTTTCTTGGAATAGAAACAGTCTTAGAATGGATCTCCTGTTGGAAAACCGGGAATATTTGTCTCTCAGGCGAAAAGTCACAATAGTACAGTTACAGGTCTAATTTTGTTTTCAATGAGTGGACACCCTAACCTTCCTTTTTTAACAGCCTGAACACAGACGACAGGTCCTTCTGCATCGAGAGGCGACGTAGCGAAACATGCGAGAACGCCGACTACAGTAACCTTTGCGAGCCCAGACTAAGCATGACCTGTTCGTGTCTCTGCAGGAACCTAAAAATGAAAATAAAATAAACGGAAATTACTGTCATACTTTGTGTTCAGACAGGTAGCTGATTACACAGAAAACGTTTCTTAGCGTTTTTGTCCTTCAAAATCATTAATTTGTTCTTCAAGATAGGCGAGGTGGAGATTGATTAAAACAAGGGTAAGTTGCTACTAAGGAAAGGTCGACACAAAACGTTCCATGCCATCACGATATCCGATCTTCTGGACTTCAGCACATTGGCAGGGGTGTAGGCATAATTTGGATTGGGGGGTTTCGAATGATATAAAGAATGGACGTGCAAATGGACGAGCGCTGAGAAGCCTCACTAGCAGGGTCTGGTGGCATGTTCTCTGGGAAATCCCTGTGATTTTAAATGCAAATTGGTGCATGCTAAATTAAGCTTCTAAGTGCTAAATCCATGCACCAAGTATGGGGAAAAAAATCTTTGTTAACTAGGAAATATGGAAACTATAAAGCCAAAGATTGGAATAGTTGAGCTTCATTCTTTAAACCACCCATACTTGTATAAATTCAGAAACGTAAATGTCTGAAGCATTACTTATTATGATCTCTTAATCGAATCATCACAGGTTGAAAATTAAAAGACCACTTGCTGCAGCAGTTTTGATTTGTGCTATCTGGTCCATTTGCACCATGCTTTACTAGTATACTATACATTGAAACTTGCACGATAAGTGTGATCTTGCGTGATCAGTTTGTTGTCAGTTTATTCCTACTATATATTTAACATTTATCTACTTGAGATAAGTTTTACAGTCACGCAAGATCACACTTATCGTGCAAGTTTCAATGTATAGTATACTGTTTCACAATAGGAGTGCGTGAATGAAAAATGACATGAACTGCTTAGACGAAAACCGTTTTAATGTCCGATAAAATTAACTTTTTTATCTTCATGCTATAGTGTAAAGAGAAATATGCTGAAATAGAAGGTGAAAGCTTGCATCTCCAACTTCTCAAAAAACAGGTAGATTTTATATTTTGACGCGAAAAGAAATATAAAAAATAGATTGTGCTCAGTATTATTGTACAAAGTATCCCATGGTTATACATTCAAAATGGACTTTCCTCTTCCATCTTCAATCTCGTACTGAAGCATGGTGCAAATGGACCAGACGGCACAAATCAAAAGTGCTGCAGCAAGTGGTCTTTTAACTGTCAACCTCTGATGAATCGATTAAGAGATCATAATAAGTAATGCTTCAGAGATTTACGTTTCTGAATTGATACAAGTATGGGTGGTTAAAAGTAATGAAGCTCAACTGGTCCAAACTTTGGCTTTATAGTTTCCATATTTCCTAGTTAACAAAGATTTTCCCCCCATCCTTGGGGCATGGATTTAGCACTTAGAAGCTTAATTTAGCATGCACCAATTTGCATTTCAAATCTTAGGGATTTCCCAGAGGACATGCCACCAGAGCCCCTAGTGAGGCTTCTCAGTGCTCGTTCGTTTGCAGGTCCATTTTTATATCATTCGAACCCCCCAATCCAAATAATGCCTACGCCCCTGCCAATGTGCTGATTTTCATATCGAATACTATTGGTCATGTCGAGCCTAATCTTCAGTATCGGGTGTTGGATTGAAAAGCCACATGACACTGATATTTTGGATCTCAGTTTTGTGGGCCTACCTGCAGAGAATGTGGGAATATTAAAATCTCTTCTGTGTACAATGAACATCACACTGAGAGTTTTTCTATCTCCTCATACACAATTGTCAATTCATCAAGTATCCCTGCCCCCATCGTGTACTGAATTCTACAGGCCTCTGTCTGATTTACCTGTTTTTCAAACTGTGATTGGTGATTGTTTATAGCTGGAAAACATTTTGGTGGAATGGATGCAGTGTGTACCTGTGTGCTTTGGCGATTTATGTTATTATGTGGCATTGGTATCAGTATTCTGTCTTTTAAATTTAAATTCATAATCGGCTGAGTCCAGAAGATCGGATATCGTCAAGGCATGGAACGTTTTGTGTCGACCTTTCCTTAGTAGCAACTTACCCTTGTTTTAACCAATCTCCACCTCGCCTATCTTAAAGACCAAATAATTGATTTTAAAGGACAAAAACGCTAAGAAACGTTTTCTGCGTAATCATCTACCTGCCTGAACACAAAGTATGACAGTAATTTCCGTTTATTTTATGTTCATTTTTAGGTTCCTGCAGAGACACGAACAGGTCATGCTTAGTCTGGGCTCGCAAAGGTTACTGTAGTCGGCGTTCTCGCATGTTTCGCTACGTCGCCTCTCGATGCAGAAGGACCTGTCGTCTGTGTTCAGGCTGTTAAAAAAGGAAGGTTAGGGTGTCCACTCATTGAAAACAAAATAAGACCTGTAACTGTATTATTATGACTTTTCGCCCGAGAGACCAATATTCACGGTTTTTCCAACAGGAGATCCATTCTCAGATTGTTTCTATTCCAAGAAACTTAATCCAAATTTAGGTCATTACGGGACAGTAATGCTTGAGATATATTCTGTTTTGGGGGTTAATCCATTCTAAGACTGTTTCTATTCCAAGAATTTTAATCCAAGTTTAGGTCAATTCAGGACCGTAATGTTTGATAGATTCTGTTTTGGGGGTTAATTCAGAATTTAAATAACGAGAGATTATGAATAATTATAAACTCGGGCAAGACATATAATAACAGTATAAAGAATTTTATTGCCGCAATACCCTTGCATCCGGAAAAGGCAACGAGGCTTTATTTTAACAAATACCTTTAAAGGTAAAGGAAAGTCATGCAGGAAAAGTGAGGCACTTTTTGCTTTGTGGGGTTAAGTATGATGCCATTCTGCAGTGGTCTTGTGACAATAAACTCTCTTTCATCTGTCTGGGCCAGGCAAGGTGCCATTTGCTGAGGTGTGGCCCACTTACCGAGCCACAGGAGAAATTGTGTGGATTGGCGTATCCCATATATATATATGAATATAACAATAACGTTTGTTTTGCATTGGTTTTCATTTGCGACCCGACAGTGGTCATTTGCGCCCGACACAAAATAAAGGGTGCAAATGGCCACAGAAGGCCTGCAAATCGAATGCCAAGCACTGCACAATGGTCCCAAGGACATACAAACAAACATTATTACTATTATTGTGCATTTGTAGTATTTTCAAAGCCAGTTGTTAGTTATTATGTTAAAATAAACCTGTTCCTGTCCTGTCCTTTCATATCATTTAATATCAGGATAAATTTTTTTTTTTGTTTCAGACATATTTGAAGAGCTCTGCCTCCAACGGTCCTGTCTCACCCGTAATGAAAATATGTTCCAAGATAACTGTACATTTAAAGACAATAAAATGAATCTTGAAGCAGATACGTTCTTCTAAATGATACACTGCATTTTTCCTTTACACTTTTCAGTCGTTTGGACTGCTCTTTATTTACACCTTGCAGTAAGTTTGCTGTTCTTCAATTAACTCTTTCAGGTCACAGACAATGCAGGTTTCATTACATTTCAAATTGCTTGCACTGTGCTTTACTTACACTCACAATTTACTTTTGGTTTTCATCATTTGCACACTGAAAATACTTTTGTTTTTGTTCATTTAAACCCTCGAGTTCCTTCCGGTTTTCTTCATTTGCACACTCCAGCTACTTTTGCTTTGCTTTGTTTGCACTTTCGAGCTATATTTAATGTTTTTCATTTGCAGTTTCGAGTTACTTTTGGTTCTCTTTATCAGAACTCTTAAGTGAATTTTGGTTTTGTTTATTTGAACTCTCGAGTGACTCTGTGTTTCCTTCATATGCACTCTTGAACTACTTTTGGTTTTCCACTTTTGCACTCTTCAGTTACTTTGAGTGTTCATCATTTAAACTCTCGAGCTATTTTTGGTTTTTTTGTTTTGCACCTTCAAACTTGAAATCTTGATAGTAATTTTGGCTTTCTTCGTTTGCACTCTCGAGGTACCTTAAGTTTCCTTTATGAGTACTTTCAAGCTAGATTTATAGATATTAAGGTTAGAAAACGGTTTATTGAAAATGCCAACATGCACATCCAACACAAAAGATAATTCGACAATTTAGCATTAGGGGGCGCAAGTGTGTCTCACTGGAGAACTTTTTATTGGATACACTCGACAAGTCCTTTTTACAAACAAAGAATATTACTGATGTTATATAAAACCATGATCAGTTGGCCAACTATGTGACAATGCAGAAGCCAGGGTAAGTTTACGCTTTTCAAGTTGACTCCTTGTATAACTGCTCAATTTCATAGACGAGTACCTTGGTTCATTTAAGGCCTGTACTCCTTTCTGACCATGCCCAATTGGTAACTACTTTCGTGCTCAATCCGGTCTGATTAAGCATCATGTGATATATTCTGTCAAAGTTCTTTTCTGTCATAACATTTTTAATATAATTTGTAGCAAAAAACTGGCATCCCCCTATTTATTTTCATATCAATAGTTCCACAGCGGACATTGCGAATAACACTTCACGGTTAATTTACTACATGGTTGGTTTGATTGGTTGATTGATTGGTTAATTGATTTATTGATTGATTGATTGGTTGGATGATTAGTTGTTGAAGGCAATTAGCCTATTGGTGTGGCCCTCGCTTTCTGTTTGAAAATGTTTAAAGAAGGAGCTATGAGTACCTCCTCAGGCAGGTTGTTTAGTTTAAACATATATATGTCACAAGATTACCCAATAGTACAGACTAGTAACTAATGTATAGGGTTGTCCAGACACAGAGACGAACAAAATGATATATACAAGACGCGGAGTACAGTACAATATACAATAATATGGCTATGCAGTTAGGGAGACATGCAGTAATACAATCAAAGACAAACTCAATATTTTACATTCTAATCTTATAAAAACATGCAAATATACACAAATAGACTAAGAAACAAGCATATGCATCCTACACACACACATGTACACACACACAAAACAAAACAAAGAAACAAACAAACAAAAACAAAAACAAAACAGGGAGCGACTGAAGAGGAGGTTATAGTTCAACTACATAGACAGATGCAAGATACATACTGCCGGGTGCAGCCGAAAGCACCCTAACGGCTTGTTCACACTGCCTCTGTGGAGCCGCTAGTACGCCAAGCAGCTTGAGTGTTCCTTTCCAGTCTTGTCATTGTCGACCCACCTGCGTCGAGTGTTGACCAATATGTTGGAGCATTATACATATATTCTTAAAGACTTATTGGATAAACGAATGACCTGAGGTATATATATGCAAATGAAACACTGTGGATAACATGCTAGAAAGGTATGTACATTGAATATATAAATACACTGTGATGGCATCTGCTGACATCAAGAAACATATGGGATAAGATATTAGTCAGTTACAAAATGAATCGGCGTGTTTCAACAATAAAGTCATGTACTACTCAAAAAATTACTATATTGCATTCCTCTGAAAGTTCTTTACTCCCGAATGATAAGATACTACTTAGTCTTTCACTTGCAACACTTATGACAAGGTTTGGATTCAAACCAGGGGCTAACAACGCAATGATGGTACGCAGGGGCTTTTTTATTTCCTGGGCATGTTTAGGGCAGTAAAGACAAAAGTGTTTAAAATCCTCAGTTGGGTGGGAGCAGGCACAAGTGGGGCTGTTGAATATTATTTACTTTATGGAGTTGGGATCGCAGTCTAGAGAAACCCAATCGTAACTGGGTATGAGAGATACTAGCAAATCGCTGACCATGGGAGTAGAAATCAAGAGCAATGTCTGCAGCAAGCAGAGTGGCTTTGAGTTTCGACTCAAAGACCTGAAGGGAAATGGAGTTATGGATATCAGAGGGGAGGTTGTTCCATAATTTGTTGGCGTCAGAGAGAAAGGAATTTTTAAACTGTTGGGTTCGGCACTTGATGAAGCGCAGGTTGCTGTTAGGCCTATGGTGGAGCGTACGACCACCACTAGTGGGGTTACGTGGTAAAACTCTGGATAGATAGGAAGGAGTTAAGTTAAAATATATTTCATATAAAGGATTAATTTGAAATACTTGCGTTTAGTGGCTAGTGATGGCCATCCAAGTTCATCCAAGAGCGTTTCCTGCGGTGCGTGCCTTAGTGAGCCAGTACATATTTGAGCCACCTCATTCTGGATCGACTCAAATAAATCACTCAGATCCTTTCCCACAATTTTAAAACGTAACACAACCGTATTCAAGAATTGGCCTAACCATTGAAAAATATAATCTTTCCAGTGTTTTTCGAGATAGCTAAATTTGGATCTTCAAAGAAGTTCAATATACTTGGCTAACTTTGTGATGCGTGTGACATGCGCACGCCAAGGTTCTTCGCTAGGATAATTCCAATGTAGGTATGGGTGTCTTCTTCTGGTATGGCGCCACCACCTAGATGGACAGGGGAGTGGTAACGTTAATTGATTTTGGCTGGGAAAATAACTGAAATGGATATGATAGCATTAAAAACCATGCATCATAATATACCATGGTGGTGGATGATAAAAAGGTTTGTTTTCAAGTGGTGTGCTGAGTCGCCAGGGTGTTTGAACTATCTCAAGTATACTAGTGTCGTTGGCAAACATGCAGACATCACAGGTCAAATCATCTACAGTATCATCTATATACACAAGAAATTATAAGGGACATAATATTTATCCCTAAGGCACGCCGGTTAGAATGGAAGGCCAGGAGGAGGTTTACCCATGAATAATAACAGGTTGAAAGAGGCAGTGACAGGTTGCTGTTTATCCACTTAGGAAGTCCTTCAGATAAGCCCAGCTGCTGTAGTTTAAGAATAGGCCTTTACGCCTTTTTTTGTCAAAGGCTTTCGATATATCCAAGAATACCATTCCGGCTTCCTTGGAATATTTAGGCCTATTGTAGATATTGTGGAGAATACTGACTATTTGGTTAGTTGTTTATTCATTAGCTTTAAACCCAAAGTTCTTGCATCTTAGTAGGTCATTGCCTGTTAGATATTTACATAGAAACTTAAAGACCAGTCCCTCGAAAACTTTAGACATGCTACACAGCGAGGAAATTGGACGATAGTTACCCTTGATTTGTTTGATTTTTTTTTAACACAGGACAGGTATTAGAGCATTTCTATGAAGAAAAAAACTGGGAGATACTGAGAGACAGGTTGAAAAACTTTTTGTCAAGGGCTTGGAGATGGAGTCGGCAATATTTTTAGGAGAGTATTATCGGGTCTGATGCAGAAGTTAATTTTAACAATAATAGAACTTTCCTGACACTCTCTTCATTGAACGTGAAATCACTCATGCATGCCTCAGTGCAATAAGCAAAGTTAGGCAGGGGTGGTGCCTCATTAGCGGCATGAGTAATACACTGACTAGCAAAGTAAGTATTGAATGCTTCACACTTATGGTAGTGCCAGAAATAATCTTACATTCTTCAGTAATATGAAATATGTCTTCATGGATTTTATATCCAAGTAATGATTTAGACAAGTTCCACCATTGTTTGGAATTAATATTTTTCCCATCTAATTGTCTACGTACTTTAGAAAAGTAGGGGTTAATTGAGACTTAGATTGCGTTGACTACCTTATTGCGTCGCTTTTTGTCGACTGATAAAAGCTATCAATTTTGACACAGACATTAAGAGTGAAAGGGCGAGGTTTTTAGTTAATTTTTTGAATCGTTTCCATTTTCAAATACGCTGACGCATGAGTTTGTTTAATTTCAGCTGTTATCAAAGGTTTATACTGTGGCTGAGTGGTAACTTCTTTGTATGGGATAAACTCTTTGGCAGTGTTTAGGAAAAAGTCAGATCAGTAAGATACTGAATCCTCAATGGAATCGAAGACGTTGAAGGCAGAGTTTTACAGAGCAAAGGATGAGGTAGCACTAAGACCTCGGAAATATGTTTTGTTTTTTAAATTCCATACTCCTATTTTTAACGGGTGGTCTCTGTGGTAGTGAAAAGGAGCAACAAATAACCGAGTGGTCGGAATTTGAAATAGGGGTTAAGACTCCACTGTCCAGGATAAATTCAGGTGAGTCAGTAGTTCACTTTCTTGACGAGTGGAGTTCCAATCAAAACACCTATCATAACAGTCACCAGTTAGTATCAATATATGCAGGTTACTTTCAATTGGGGACGAAATTGAATTAAATAGCAACTCCAGAAAAGTATCACGGATCTCTGCCGGTTGACCGGGAGGTCGAAGGTTATACCCTATAAAAACTGACTGACCCACGTTGGGTCGGGATTTCCAACCATATATATTCATAGTTTGGACCTTTGAGATCAAGACGCCGTGTACATGGCAACCATGTATGTATATAGGTTAAGAGGCCACCTCCTCTACCTGTTGGGTGTTCTGTCCTGAAGGGAGGTTGAAAGTTATCAGTATGAAGGAGTCGGTCCAGATAACTCTCATCTAGCCAAGTTTCAGAAATTGTAATTATATTAGAGTTTTCATTTTGAGCGAGACATTGTATTTCATCGGTTTTTCCATCACTTTTGATGCTGCAAACATTGCAATGACATAACTTTAATTGTTTGACAGTATAAGTATCACTAGGGCGTGGGTTGGGATGAAGCAAGTAGCATTACCAAAATACTATGGGAAGTGGTGATCGGATTGCCGACTGAGGGAGCAAATTAACCATAATGCATTTTGTCCGAGGTATAACGAGCAATAAAGAGATCAATGGCCACTCTGTATTGTTCAGTGCTACAACTCATGGTGACCAGAATATATTTGAAATCCATCTTGTAAAGTCCATGTGTCATACATTAAGATTATGAACCAAAACATTGAGATCGACCCAGCAGCTTGTGTATGGCTTGCTCTCTGATAAGACCAAGCAGGTAGTACTTCCCCATGACCCCATACTGTTACAATGTTATAAAGTTTCTCTGGGAATATCATGTAAAGTAACATAGTCGTAACATTAAACATACATGTGTAGATCAGATCAAAAGCGTGTATGTTAGGCCAGTCAGGCACCTGATATCTATGAAACCATAGTGTTTCAGTGTATTTTAGCCTTGCAGGCAGTATCATAGTAAATAACATAGTCAACATATGGAGCGTAAACATGTAAGGTAACAACATAACAAAACGTGATACAGAAAGTGCATGAAGTTGAAAACCGAAAGGAAGAAACATGAAACTGATGCAAACATGTAAGTGGACAAACTGGACTGTAGTAAGACAAATCGCAGTCGTGGGACTGTGCACGTTACAGATTTTACATTGGAGCTAATGAGTATATGTATATAACAACAGTTGACGTTATATCCATCTTATGCACACCTATAAATCATTATGAATTAGCAATTTGTAAAACATTGCGCATGTGAAGGCATTTGGAAAATTACAATGGCAAACACATACACATATGAGTTTCGTCAGTAGAGCGCCAAAAGCATTTGAGCATGACGAAGTTCAGGGATGCTATTCAGATCATATCATTAATGGTACTGGCTGCCTTGATGTATATCTTTCACGTCTTTTTTCATCTCTGTTGGTGTATGGTCCTGCTCCTGATGGACTTACTTAAACTATGTTAAACCATATACCAAAGGATAAAAGAAAGGCACTGAGTAATTCTGAAAATTACCGGTGTATTGTGTTAAGTGGTAAAACTATTTAACTGTGTCATCTTAAACGATCATTCTGATACTATGTGTACTTTTGACCTGTAATTTGGATTTAAGGCCAACAGTTCCCTAAGGCAGTGCACCTATACATTGCTTGAATTTGCCAATTTTTACACCTCTCATAATACCAACATTAATTTTGTTTTATCTCGATGCCACTGATGCGTTTGACCCAGTGCATTATGTTAAATTTTTTAAGTTACCATCCTAGCGAAAACTACCTCCCATATATGTTAGGCTATAGCTCAATATGTATACTGCTCAAAATGTACGTATTGTATGGCGTAATGTAGCATCAGCTGCGTTTTCATGCAAAATGTGGTCAAACAAGGAGGTGTGTTGTCTCCTGTATTGTTTGGTGTATATCTTAATGAGGTATTAGAATGACTAGAAAAATCAGGACACATTGGTAATAACTTCCTTGGTGCCTTAGCTTTTGCTGATGATCTGGTCCTATTGTCGCCTACTATATGTGCCCTTCATAAGTTATTGTATATCTGTGCTTATTTTGCTAAAGAGTTTAATGTGGTATTTAAATCCAACAAAAGCAAGTGGATGTCACAATCCCCAACTGAACCATGCGACTCATTATCTTTGGGCGGCAAACTCATTGAGCAAGTCCAGGAATTAATTCATCTTGGTCATCTGATTGGCACAAATTCCGCTTTAAGTAATGTTGATCGATGCATTAGCAAATCTTATTTTGAGGTAAACTTACTCATGGCTCAGTTTGTGAACATACTTGCTTCTACCAAATGTAATCTTTTCAAATCGTATTGCATGTCATTTTATGGGTCTCAGTTATGAAAATGTTTCAAACAGAGAAATAGACCAAACTTTTGTAGCATGGGGGAAAGCTATACGTCTCATTTGGCGACTGCCTGCCAGGACTCCCTGTAATTTACTACCATTAATATTATTATTATGTCTATTGAAATCCAATTGCACAAGCAATTCTTTTTATATTCATGCATAGTATACTTAATAACCAAAATGAAGTTGTAAATTAATGTGCCAAAGTGACTTTGGTTGGAAGCTGGTGAGCTACTAGCAAATCACTTAATGCTTTACTAGCCAAATACTAGATAGAAGGGAATTTGTAAATTACAGAGAATTAATGGCATGATAATCAGTCATACCCAATCAGTGAACCCCTGTGACCAGACCAAGGCATCCCTCATACGTTACCTCTGTGACATTCGTGATGGGCGACTTAGTGCAATATTGTGTCGTGCTGAAATTGATGACCTTATTGAGTGTGTATGTATTAGCTAAGTTTGCAAATTTACTTTTTCTAATACTTAAGTTACAAACTGTTTGAACTATGTACCACGAGTACTAAAATAAAGATATATTGACTTGACGACTGCTGCAAGTTCACGTCGTTAAATTACCACGTAAGAGGGCAGTCAACTTAATATTACTCCTGACGTTTATGACGATATTTGTAAAGGATATCTGCATAGCACGCGGTGCTCACACAGCTGTCTGCGGGTTTTTAAGGTTCGTTTCCCTCGTGAAAAGCCTTTCATTAAAGTATCAACAAGACTATAGTTCTGCAGAATAGAATGGTTAGGGCCAACAGTTTTTTACCGAGCCTTTGGGTGCATTGCGCCCAAAGTATACAGAGGAAAGCTGCTGACTTAGTCCAAAATGTTCCATTCAAAGAGTTAACTTTTTCAGTGCCAATCACATCTAAAGTAGATCTATTTAAGTGAGACAAGTCTGAATTATTATTAAGATCCCAGATTCGTATTCCTCGTAAAAAGACCTCTCATTCAAGTACCAGTATGCCTATAGGTCCAGAAACAATACCCCAGGTGAGCAGCTATTCTCAGCTCGCATTCCAATGCGCGCCTGGAAAAGCTGTTCACTTAGTCCAACATGTGGTACTGAAAGAGGGAAGTGGTGTGACAAAAACGAACAAACAGGAGAAACAGAGAGAAGGCAGCATGCAGAGGGTTACTATTTCCGTTCTAAAGACACAGTTTTAATAAACGATTTAACAGATGTTACTTAATTTTGGTAATTTTAACAGATGATCGATTTTATGGTTGCTAGTTAAATTTATTTGACATAATACAGGAAATACATTTCAATTCTTATTTTGCTTGTTCTGCTAACATGATGTACCAATGAGGGAAATTGTAGTTATTTGACCTTCATGGCACCTTATATTGAATGAATCTTTTCTTGTAAATTTGAGGCCTGAATTAAATTTTATCTTTTTGATTTTACTCATGCATCTCAGATTACCGATTACAAAACCTCCACATGTCAAAGACAAATCTAAATTTGAATCTTCTCTTTTTGCACAATAATAATAATGAGAATGATGATGATGATGATGATGATGATGATGATGATGATGATGATGATAAACATAACAGACACTGTTCATCGTAGAAAAGAGCCACCTTGAAATTCCAAAGCCCCGCAATGGCTCATAAAATACTATCATCAGATACGTATGATGTCTATTCTTAAACTTTTATTGATGCAAACATATTTGTATATTTTGTACATTGATTAAACGCTATTGGAAATGCAGAGACCATTCTTAAGGACAGTGTTCTTACAATCAGTGACTGTAGTGTAACAGATCTAAAATTACAATGCATTTAAATTAATGGACTTATATTACTTTATTTCAACTACCGAGCTAGCTTAAAGCTAGTCAATTAACACTCAAAATAGCCGTCAAAGACTATTAAATCTCACACGTAGGCAGATATCTATAATCAACTGGTCTGAAACTCAGTAACAGGTCTCTGTAAAAGAACAGCCCCGGGCTAGATTGGCTGCCTGGTATATCAAAGATTTCTTTCACAGCATATCCGTCTGAGTGCCTTCAAAACGAAAACAGGTTGAAATGCTACATTTTGCCATTATTCTACGTAATATAAATTCAGTGTATTTGCCTAATTTGAATGTTTCTTTGTTCTTTCAATGTGGCCAAGTTACAAAATTATAAACTGAATTTGAATGACACCACTGTCTACAATAATTTTCAAACTATTCAAGATTCTAATTTTCTTTATTTGCCTAATTTGCATAAATTAAAAGCTTATAACTCTAGTTTATGGTTCATTGTAGGCGGCTAGGTCACATACCTATAAATTTAAGTTGGAATGGCACCTCCATGCATAACAGTTTTGAAGTATGAAAATTTTTCCATATGGTAACAGAATAGCTCTTCTTTTTGTACCACGTTTTCTTAACAAGTATATTGACATCTGTAGTGGCGAAAACGTTTGTCATGGCATTGCAAATCAACACCAAGGAATGAACAGCTTCACTTCAAACGATTACTTTGACATCTGATTTGTCAATTTCATTATGATAACCACCATCATACTTATTATAGTCACCATGTCCGCCATCAAGACAAAGTATTATTGAGATGCAAGCTATTGATCATTTCATTCCTCTTGGACCTTTTTCTGTAACATGTATGTAGGCTTTGGTGCCATTAGCGTTATAGATGAATCCAGGTAGCTGAAACCAATGTTTTCTGAAACAACACCGAGCTGTTTTCAGCAAAGTAGTTGTCACTTCAACAATAAAATATTCCTCAAGTATCCGTAAAGTTAATTTATGTTCAGAGATTTCGGTAACCCGTTGTGCCATGATTCCTATCAGAAGATTTAGAAGGACTACACCAAGAAATAACACACAAATTACGTAGATAGTAATGGAGAGCCGGGTACAACAGATGCAGGGAAGTATATTATTTCTGGTGCTGTGATGGTGAAGGTGAGAAGGAATGTTTTATAAATATATCAAATATGTCCCAAACATTTTTCTAGTATTGTTAAAAGATGGCGACGGATTGTCTCGACATGGTAGAACTTGGTTTGAGTATATTTATAGAATATAAAAGCTTGTTGCCACATCAAAAAAGAAGAATATTGTGCCAGACAAGAAAATCACCAAATCCCAGAGCATCTTTTGAAACATTATCACAATTTGACCCCCTGCGGTACCGATATGAACGATGACAAGAGTCATACAGGCCACAAAGCAAGTGTTAATTACATGTAAACTAAGCAACAGCTTAAAACAACTACATTCAAGCAAATGAATTAAACACACGATCACAACTAGCAAGTTTCCCAAAATGGACACGAATTCAATCACAAGAAATTCTAATTGTTTCAAGCACGTTCGGTTTTTCCTACGTAGATCTGATCTACTTCTCCACTTCATATACGCCACTGCTCCGCATACACATACATTTGTAACGGCCATGCAGATAAGCATGATGTTGACGATTTGTGGTGCCCAACCATTATGCCGATAGTACAGAACTTGTGTAAAATAGAGGGTCATATATATGACCCAGAAGAATGGCCATATCAAGGCAGCTCTGGCATGTGCTTTCTTTTCGGCTGCCAGCCAGCTACATATGGGTTCTGTGGTGAAGAACTGGCAAGCCTCAATCCTTGTAAATTCATCCTCTGATAAATTGTGGAGGTATTGAAAAGGTCGAGGTAATCTCGGGGTGGATCCTTCATAGTCAGATACATCATACAGCACCTGACTAAGTTCCGTGCACGTGGCAAACACGTGTCTATACACGCCATCTGTGTTGACAATAACCAAGAACATCTCTGTTAGACAACGTGTTGTCGCGATATCCAGCGGCACCTTTCCTTCAGCATTTGGTGCCCTCAACAACTTTCTGCGGTCTTCAGTGTCGCAAAATATACTCATTATACATTTATAAAACAAACAAGTTCTCTCAGGTCCTATTTCGGACCAGTACACCAAGCAGTGAATCACATTGTTTCTTCGCCCACCTGTAAGATGTACATTTGCGCCATACCGGATCAACATTTTAACTAAGTCTGTATTTCCGGACAAGCAAGCAAAAACGAGACATAACTCTGTTGTATAAATATTATCTTCTCCATGAAGGCAATTGACTGATAGAGCTATGTCACTGTCCACATTATCTTGTTTGTTTTCTATCAAATATTGTATTTCATCAGGTTCCAGCAAATGTTCTATGTTGTTAAGAAATGTCCCATACAAACTGTTCGGTGGAAACTGTATCCTGCGTTTGCGTGTATCTGTTTCTTTGTCAGGAAGAATACGGGTGTTGAGGATAAACTGCCTGCAGTAATCATCTTGCAGACCTGTTAAAACCGATATAACGGATGTTATGTCATTCTCCATCAAGTTGATGTGGAAAGGAGACATACATACCGTAGTCTCTCCGTGTTTTCCTCGTTGATTGAACTTGTGTTTGAAGTAAAGAACACATGCTTTATCCAGAACGCGACGCACTTCCTGTAACACTGCCATGGCGACTGAATTGGGCGATCTTCTCAAAATCTCTAGAAATAATATAACCTACATATATAGCTGAAATAGGTGTATCATTTACCCCATTTGACGTGGCATATGTTTGATGGTAGAGTCTGTGCATAGCAATAATCAAGAACCATCCATCTAATGAACGGTCGGGACATGCAATGTGTACAATGAACTTGAATAATCCGAGTAACTTGACCAGGCATGACGCTGACAGTGGTCAGTAATGGCACATACCTTAATGTTGGAAGGCTAGATTTTATTCGTACCATTAAACATTCAATGTAAATTTCAACGGTATCAATTTCTACGTTTTATTATTCTAGAATATGTTGCCTTTTATTTTTATTTACAGCTTCATGATTATCAGCAGTGACAGAATAAGCAAACACAATAATATATACGTTCTGTTCACAAGCATTTTATATCCCGCCCCCTACCCCCCCACCCCCATTATTTGTCGAGTGTTATAATTCTTATTGGTCCCGAGTTTGATTTTTTTTTTTTACATGGTAAAAACCTGACTTTTCGTATGGAACTCCTCGTGAATTGCTGTTACGCCGTGTGGGTCTGAAGAACTCTATAATTGTACAGCACTGAATACGTTTGACCAAATGCATAATGTGCAGTAGACACTAGCTGCCAGTTTGAAGAAGTAATGGACGCATTTGTCACAAGGTATACATATCCTTGTAAAGGCAAATTTGTCAAGGAAGTCTACATTTGAACCGATAACATATTGCATTGTTGACAGTATCATTATCCCACTGTCCATTGGCAGCAAGTCATTTTTGTTTTGAAGTGTTTTGAACACACCGTATGGTGCGCTAATTGAAAGGATTGGGTTTGGTCAAACACATTAATTTTTAAGAGGCCACCACTGTACCTCAGGTCATTGCTTGTTTATGAGTCTAACGCCATTAAAGTGTCACATGGATCAATCAATCAGCCTACAAATAAGCCAGAGCCAATATGGGCTGCATCTTCTACTTGCTGCTGTTTAGGGTTTATCAACCTGTTTTGCAGACAGGCAGCAAAGCTTTCGTTTCCGTTCGTCGTCCGTCAGTCTGCCTGTCAAATTTTAACATTTGTGACTTCTCAAAAGCCGTTGCATCAGGGACCAATCAGTAGAAAATATGTTTATTCGTCTGTGGTCGTACCGAATGTTTTTCTTTTGCACATGCATGTAGCCCAGGTGGTCGTCTAGTATGTCTACAAAAGAGATGATGATGATGATGATGATGATGATGATAAGTAATATTTGTGCTATCTGTATGAAGATGATGTAATATTTGTGCTATCTGTATGAACTGTTTAACATTTTTTTTTAATTTGAAAATTTCTTCTTCTCAACAGCTAACTTGTAAATTGCTTCGATATCATAAGGAGTAACTTGGGTCACGTAGTTCGCATTTTGCTCAGCAGGGGTCACTGGGATTGTTTTCTTTTTTATGAATTATTAGGGTTTTTTTTGACCATATCTCCAGAACGGCTGAACAGAATTGCATGGCATTTTATGAAAATATAGTTTAAATAGAGGTGCTGAAACTTTGCCAGAATGATGAAGATAAGTTAATTTTGAACAAAGCTCTGAAATATTGAACTTTGGGACCATGTGCTGGTGTTTGCCACTGCTGTACATACAATATAGGAATACAGCACATATATTGAATATTGTCAGACAGGTTAAATGGAATATATTGATTTCGCACACAGATGTTCCCCTAGAAGGCCTCTGTCGGCTTTGTGGAGATGGTGGTGATGTAATGTATTTTTTTATATTTTTATTAATTAATCAATTGATAAATTTTATTTATTTATTTATTTATTTATTTATTTATTTATTTATTTATTTATTTATTTATCTATTTATTTATTTATGTATATTTTATTTCTTGAAAATAATTGAAATTTCTTCTCAGGTGATGCTTGGCCAATTCCTTTGGAAAATGCATACAGGGTCACCTGTTTTCCATTTGCACCATCAGGTGGCACTGTAATTTTTGATCTATTCTTCGAAAGAATTTTTGTCTGTCAAGGCTATTTTCGACAATTTTTCTGCAAAACGGTTGACAGAATTGCACAATTTTTTTTCACAATATATTCTCACCTAAAATGTAGAAGTTTGATAAAATGATAGGATTAAGTAAAGTTTTGACCAGATTATTGGATATCAAACTTCGAGACCTTGTGTTATTAAGTGCCAATACTATATGGGTATATGGTGAAGTAAATATATTCCAATATTGTCCAACTGTTGTATTGAATTCTTTGCTTGAACACATGTATGTTGCCCACTCATTTTCATGCTCATGACGTCTGTGGAAAGCTTGATTTGAGCTAGTCCTGTTTCCATTGCACTTTAATATAGAATACCCGGCAAGCACATTAATTTGCCTGTCCCAAGGCAACGGTCACAACCAGCCGCCATAGCAGGAGGACAATGATGAAGAAAAAAAGGATGTTACTTGCATGTCTCGGGAAAAAGAGCACTTAGTCCAAGCATAAGACTATTCGTCCTTATAACCAAGCTTAATGTGTACTGTGAGAACATGATTATGATTTTTTAAACAGAGCATCTTTAACATTTGACAAGCACAACATGTGTTCAACATATGTTGCTCTTGTCATACTAACATTTTGTTCACAATGCATGGTAGTCCCACGGAAATTATATCATCTTCCACGTTTTAAAAGGTTGCCACGAGCATGACGGAAACGTCATATGACCGTTTCAAAATGCACTATTTTCCAGCAATTTTCCTCTACTATTGCTCATTGGTACCACAAATGGAGACATTTGCTTGAGATTCATTTTTTATATTTATATTCATATTAACATTAATACTATAATTAAATTTGTCATGAATATATGTGCGTAAAAGTTTTGATAGCCACTGCGAAGGACCTTTTGTTTATCAGTGGGAGGAGCTATGGGTGTGGCCAGCCGCTTGTTACGTAGGGGCAAGTAGGCACTGGCACGTGCCTTGCTGTACATGATGTTACCATCGACTGATGAAAACAAAATTTGCCCCTATTCTTTCAATGCTAACAAAAATTCCGAACGTAAATTTTACCATTTAATGTAAAATGTCCAGCAGGTTGGAAAAAAATTAAGCACATGCGTGTTTCAGATTTCTTCATTGTGACAGCTTGTGACAAAAGACAGCGAATAAAATTGTTACAGTTTGCTACTGTTACTGCTGCTGTTGCTATTAGTCTCATTACCCCTGCTACATGCATCACCATCACAATAATTAACCTTTGCCTTCATGTGGATGTGGATATGTATCGAGCTGCCAGTGATGCTAACCGATTTTCGGCCACCCTGTGTTAATATATATGGCGAATAAGTGCCATTTCATTAGTGATTGAGGAAAGTTGAAGTCCAATTTTTTCTTCAGCCAATGATACAATATGATCACACAAAATAATTAAATTCATCACCACAGCTGGACCAACACAGTTCATTTACAAGACTCCAGTCATTAAAACATGCATATGGGGTAAACTTCACCACAAATTCGTTCTAGGTAGAGTATTCAAACTGCAAGGTTGACAGAAAATTAATCAATTCCTTCGGTGTCCGAGTTGAAATTAGAGTATCCTAGTTACCTCAAAGTTTGCCAAAGCTTCTTGGAGTTATTTTTATTTTCATCTAGCTTTTCTGAGAAGAGTTCAGCTTTGGCACGTTTGATATCCCTTTGGATGTTTTTGCGGATTTTACAGTACTCCGCATAAACACCGGGATCCCGATATATTAATCAATTTCTTCGGTGTGGTTTCAGACAAAGGTTTCTGGAAGATGAGGGGAGTGACCTTGTGATTTTCGACTGGCCCTATGTATCTTGCATCATTTCTTTTTTGGCAAACATCTCAATTTTGTGCATTGTGACTTTAATGTCAACAATGGAAGTGGACACAAAGCAGGTTCCTCTGTACATAGGGCCATTTTATAAATATTTATAAACATTTTGTCCACATAATTTTAGTTGTCGTACAGGAATGAAATCAGCGGGGAAGGCTACTCTGATGGAACTTATGGTAATTGAGAACAAAGTATACCAAAAGTTATCTTCCATTCTGTGTGCATACAGATGGTTATTTTTGATATGTTGATCCTGTGAATAACCATTCTCCCTCTACAATAACATGGATGTACACTTGGCAGAAAGCTTTTATTATGAATTACAGATGTTCACCAAAATAGATTTAAATGGGCAATATTGGCTTGTAGTGCAAAGCTGATATCGTGTATAAACACACACACACACATACATATATATATATATATATATATATATTTATACACACATATATATATATATATATATATATATATATATATATATATATATATATATATATATATATATATATATATATATATATATATATATATATATATATATATATATATATATATGGACAAATGAGCTCAATTCATTTCAAAATGTGTCTGTAAAGAAAAAATATTATATCAAGGTCCCTTCAGGGAACATTGGGCCCGCAATCTAGACTTCAGAATATGTACATTTACATGTACAAGCAAATGGCAACGCATGGGATGCGGCGCATTATGTGTGCATTGGAGCATACTGAAACCGAGTTCTTCCCTCTTTTCTTCCAGGCTCCTTGTTTGGACTGATCTTTCGGTTCTGTTTTGGCCTGAGTGAACAGCTATTATATCCCCGATGCAGAGAAACACGTTGATACTGACGCTAACCAAATCTCCCGCCCAGGTAATTATTATACAATGGTTTCTGTCTTGCATGAGCACCCCAAGGAGCTACGCCATGCTGAAAAGGTCGTATGTGACATAGCTTTGGAGAAATATCCTGGAAACCATTCTGAGACCTCTAACGAACATCACTTATTAACTAACGGAGTTGAATAATTAGCCACACAAAACTATTAAAAGGCACATCTATCAGGTATGGACTACAAGCCATACGAAATTCAAATTGCCAAGTGTAATAGTTTTGGAGAAATGGCCCAGAAACCATTCTGAGACCTTTAGCAAACATCACTAATTAACTAATGGAGGGGAATAAGTAGCCACACAGAACCATCAAAAGGCATATCTGGCAGGTAAGGACTATAAACCATAAAAGTTCAAATTGCTTAGTGTAATGGTTTTGGACAAATGGCCTGGAAACGATGCGATGCTGGGATGGACGGAGGGGCGTCATTACCAACCAACCCTCCTCCCCCTTTTCGTGGACAGGAGATAAAAAGCGCCTCGAGAAAAGATGTGGACCTTGGTCATTCTCTCTCTGGAACAGGAAGCATCGTATCTTTGAATGCGATGATCTGTCTCTGAGGACTTTGAATCTGGAACCATTATAATGATTCAAATGAGTAAACCTTTTTTGGGATTATCACTACCAGAGTGTTTCTGGCTACCCCCCCCCCTTCCAAAAAAGAAAAAAAGGAGGAAAAAAAAGTGCCAACCACCAGCTGCACCACAGTTTTATTGACTTCTAAAGGGGGCCCATCTCCATGTTGTTCTGTATGAGAGGAAGAATGAAGTAGTGCAAAAACTAATACCGGTCATTAATTGTTTTTTAGCTGTAAAGGATCAACTTTTTTTAAAAATAGCAAATTACTTTATTTTGTTTTGTTTTCCTAAAAGATAAGCAGTTTAACAAGTCACATTTTTTTTCCTTTTTTAACATGCCACTTATTTCTTTTTATTCACCTTTCATGTATTGTTTCCATTAGCACGGTGAAATTAAACTGAACATTAAGAGTGATATTTGCTTACAGAACGTGAGACGATCTGGCTAAGATGAAAGTATGTGCAAAAGAGAAGTTGAATGGAATCTATAAAGCAATGTCTACAACGTATGACTCATAATTTGTTCACGACCTGCACATCTCTCATACTAGTTCTTGTATCTCATTAATAATGCATGTGGTAATTATACTTTCAAGCTTGTTTTCTCTGTTCAAGGAGTGGAAGTGCTTGATAAATTAGCTGATCAGAACTCCCTTCGTACAGTTGATTCCAAGTGGTTTCGGAATGAAACTCGTCAGAGGGGAGTGCCGGGGCCATATAATCACACTGGTTATGGCTGGTGTGTGTACATCGAAGCGGTTGCATAATATCAGCTTTTTCCAATAATGCTTTTCAAAACCAAGTTTTGCTCTTTCTTCAAGGGATGTGTACAGTGTGTGGGCCTGTACCACGCAGACCAGGCCACATTTACATTCTACCATCCTCCCAGTGTGAGTCCACAGCATTTTCCTGTCTGATACAATTCACTTCCCTTTATGAAAGACAAACACATGAACAAGTCGCATTATTTTTCAGTTTTCTTAAAATGCCATTCTTTACTTTTTGTACTATGTTTCCATTATATTTTCTCCATGTTCATGGTGAAGTATAATTGAACATTAAGAGCAAAATATGCTCACAGAATGTGAGATGGTGTAAATAAGATGAAGGTATGAACACAAAACACATTGATTGAAATCTATGCTGCAATTCTAAAACAAGTTAGGAACACTGAATCGAATATCCGCGAACAAAATAGGTTAATGGTTATGTCTTTATTGATTCCCCCACATTGATAACATGCACAAATCAGATTTTTTTTTCACCTTTCTTCTTTTTCTTTTCTTTTCTTTTTTTGTTGTTGTAAATATCAGTTTCCGCAAATTATAATCATTCCATTAACAATGGTAAGCCACCTTATATGATGCAAAGCACTTGGCCGGTCTCATAGAGGAGACTTCTTCAACTTATGCGTTTGTACTTTAATTTGGATTCGGGATGAACCAGTACCTCATGCTAAAGATTGACGTCATTCAAGTGCAAGTCCGTGGATCTTCCTCTAATACTCAGGTAAGGACACTATCCCTATTCTACGACCTTTCCAGGATGTATAATATTCCACACAATTTTCCAGTCTGACACAGAAGGAGGTGTTCACATGATATTAACTGAGATCCCGTGCTGCCACCTAGGCTGCAGCAAGGAACTTGACGGAAATGAGGTGAAAATCGTGCCTTAAATATGGCCAAACATGCTTCTATGATAAAAGTAACAATCTTAAAAAGTAAAAAGCTCAAGCTTTGAAAACATACAAGACACTAAACACATTAAAACAATTTCATCTGTTTGGCAGAAAAAGTAATATTTCTGGATGGTTAAGTTCCATAATTGGTACATGCGTCCTGATCATGGCTGAAGCATGGTTGCGTTGCCTAGCAACTGAGGGGACCAGAGCACATCTGCAGCTCCTACTGTTCAATTTGAATACCTCCTATTGATTGACACATCGAATATACTCCGGGGACGACTCATCCAGTTTTCTGCTGCATGGTGCACATCACTGATACGTGTTAGTTTGGTGCAAGATCTTCCTCAACAAACCGCGAGAAATCTGGCAGGGGGTCTGGCTTATATCACAAAATGAACTCTCTGATAAAGACACTTGGTCTAAACTCACACAGATTACTCTACCATACTACATGGTTTGACTAATACAAGGTATTTCAACGAATCGTAGGTTAGGAGTGAATGTTTCCACGCATCTTTGAACATGTTCAATTTTGACTCAGGAAACTCTATGTCGCTTTGCGTCAAGATTGTCTTCTATTTAACTCACTTCAAACTTACAGGACCTGTTTCCAACACATGGAGGTATACTTTCGTGCCTTCTGCATCATAAAAAAACCCGTTAAGTCCTTTCCGCCTGCCCCGATTCCCGGTGAGAAACAAAAAAAGATCAGTTAATGCCTCGTATATACTGGCAAAGTATAGATTCTGCAGCGTAAGAATTGTGTTTTTGTGCTGGGTTATTTCAGTCACTCTCTGGCTCATCACCCCAATTAATAAGTTGACGAGTACAATACCAATAAAAAGGACACATGCTACATAGACGGTTAATGCCAAGTCTGGAGCATATGACTGGCGAAAATACAAGTCAGTTGGAGAAATTATAGTGAAGCTCAAGAGAAACGTCTCGTACATGCTGCGTGTGAAGGATTCGAACATGGCATTAGTGATATTCTGCCTCAACACCGGGTTCCTTGTGGAATTCGGGCAGTGGTTTGCCTGGCCCTGGTGGATGTGAAGTGCATAGAAGATAAACACTGCAGCAAAGTAGAAAAACACAGCTATAGTGAGGAAAATAAACAAGTCCAAAAGCATCTTTTGGAACATGATAAGAATATGGCCATATATACCACCAACATGTATGCATCCCATTAGCATATATGTGTGGTATATAATGTTTAGCACGTGCATAGACATTAACGCAGAAGAATAATCGCATTCCACCTTAAGAATGTGCATTATAGAGGATACTATAACAGATAAACAACAAAGCACGCAAAAACATTCTTTCAATATCATTACAAAAGTAGAATAAAAAACGTTTTTTCTTCCCTTTTCGGTGGCAGGAATAAGCCTTTTACGCCACACGCAGAATATCAATGACATCTGCACAATCATTACAGTTGTAGCAGCAAACACAACACAAATGCTGATTGCAACCGGAAGCCAACCATGTTCCCGAAAATACATCAGCTGGCTAAAGTACAATCCCGAAAAGATCAACCAAAACACACCAAAGACATACTGGTAACAACTGTACTCTTTAGACTGTTTCACGCTGATCCAACTTTTAATCGGCTCTGACCGGAGTAGATTAACGGATTCAAGTCTGATTAATTCCTCCTCTGAGTCATCAACAAGCAGCAAATACTGCAATGGAGAGGGTTTGTTGGCGTGGGGACCTTCATAATCTGATACATCATAAAGAACATGCTTCTGTGCAGAGCAAATTTGGTAAACGCATTTGTAGACTCCCTCTGTGTTTAGGATCACTTGAAGCATCTCTGGCAAGCAACGTTCAGCTGCTATGTCCAAGGGAACCTTTCCATGTTTATTATTAGCCCTCATTAGCAAACTTCTCGCTCCATGATCTTCTAGTGTCTCCATTAATGTCCCGTACGCGGTTATTGCCATACATGGAGCCACTTCGGACCACTCTGCAAGACAATGCATCACGTTGTTTCCCTGGCTGTCGGTCTTCAATATATCTGCACCTTTGTCAACCATCAATTTTATCATGTCTGTGTTGGCAGATAGGCAAGCAAGCAAGAGGGGTAATTCTGCAGAAAGATTTTCATGACCAAAGAAATTGACCTTTTTATCATTTAGGTCTAGACAGATAGGGTACTGTTGATGTCCGGTGATCAGTTTCATCTCTGTCACGTTTAGTATATCTTTAACATGGTTTACGAAAGTTGTATATGGCTGTGAACAATTACTAAAACAGTGAACTTCAACATGGCATGGCTCAACACAGGCATTGAGGAGAAGCTGTTCATATTCAGTATTACAAAGTCCTTGTAAAACGCCATTGACCAAATCTGAAATGAGATAATATCAAACGAACTGACATTTCACATATCTAGTCATTTTAATACTGGACACGTAAATGCTAAGCCTTTCCATTCATGTTTAAGGGGCTCCAAAATTCTGTGAACTTCATGCACTGATATGTTATTGTTTTTGTTTTTTTTTGTTCTTACACAAGACTATTCGAAGAATATACTCTTTAAATGAAACTATTTATTTAAATGTATATTTACTATTGGATTTAAGATGTAACCATTTCGATTATTTTAGTTTGATTTTATTTAAAAATTGCAAAATGCACATTAAAAAAAATACTATGTTAAAAAATTAACATCAAAGTTAGCTTGTAATATCAAATTTAATCTAGTGCTTGTGTCTAAAAAAACATTATCCCAGTTTTTAAGAAGAGTTTAGCTTAACGTTCAAAAATAATTGAAATCTTAAACAGTTAGGAACACATTTAAAAAGCCTTTTAAATTGAACCTAAACCCATGATAAAAAATTCGAGATACGTTTAGCAGCCAATTATATGCCATATCGATTTGTATCAAAACCAAAAGTTTATCTGTAAATGTGTTTGAGCTGATTTTTTTGCCTGTACTTCAAATATAGAAAATTTAATTGTAATGTAAAAACTAATAAAAAATTAATGATTGATTGGTTTCGAAAAATTTGTTAATGGGTACACATTTATCAAGATACTAACTTTAGTAAAATATATAGTTTTTATGCGTTCAAATAAAGTTTATAATATACAGTAAGATTTTAACAAAAACTAGCATTTTCTAATTTTATTGTTGTAAGGTGTTGTATCCCCTCAAAGGGAAAAATTGCTTGTCCATAGTCTTAACCTAGTCAAATGGGTATTTAAAATTAACTTTAAATCCATAGTCAGGCTAACAAATAATATTAAAGATTTGAGAACGAGTTGAGTGTTAATTATATTGAACGGCAAGTCAGCGTTATTTCTCCATGTTTACCTTGACCAACTTGATGCTGATATGTCAGCATACAACTCTCCCCCCTTCAAACACTACCTGCAATATCCAACTGCACAAATGTTATCTGCGATAAAGGTAATATTCAATGAGTGAAGAGCTTTCTATAACGCTCTCTGTGCCCATTGCGCTGAGGTAGCGCCAAGGGAATTTGTTGATAGTCTGTAGAATGCTTAATTACAACCAAAATCCCTTTATCATGTCAATTCTAGAATTCAATAGTCAGCCATGTGGGAGGAAAATTGCACGATGAAACATTCAAGCAACATGTCACAGTTATAATTAACCCTTTCAAAATCAACGTCGCCACGACGGTCCTGCTATTGTACACCTGTACAATACTGGGAATAAGTTTATTTTGAAGCGCATAATTTAATGGTTTTTGCTTTTCATGCATTTTACTGAGACATTAAATGTACTATTTTAGCTATATTTCCAACCAGCACCACTTTAAAAACTGTTTTCTCTTCTATTAATTTCAGACGTGCGAAGCTTCTGTGGAAAAAAGTGAAAATAAGAGCTCCGTGAAATTAAATGAATCCACAGTACATTATGCGTTATATCCATGTAGCCCATGCAGTCCCACTATTTCTACACAATATCCTGTCAATCAAAACGCAATAAGGAAAAAAGTAACATAGCGATTTACCTTTATCGTTCTCCATTAATGCAGTATGGAAAGGTGTCATGGTTACAAAACAGGAATCTGCGGCCTTAATTCCTTTCTTGTCAAACACACTGGTGAAGTAGGCTATGCATGCACTTTTTATAGCTTCCCTCCGATGACTTGTGTCAGCTGCCATGTTACCTACCGTGCTGTGTGCCACCACAGCTTACATTATAGTTTTTGTTGTCCAATCACTTAGCTATACTCCGGATGTTGATGCGAGGGCCAAGATACAAGGTGACCAAGCCGACCCTGGTACAATTTCAATAGAATAGTAGGCAGCTTACACCAAACTTTTATATATATATATATATGTATTTAAAGTCCGCTCCCGCATGTTGCTTTGTTTAATAATGTCAGTGTATATGCTACTTAAATCAATTGCAAGCACGTTAAGTGCAAATATAACATTCTATCTCTCTGGGTTGATAGACATGCATAAGCAAATGGATAAAAAAGTAATACACTATTGCATTAAATATTATAACGTTACGCAGATAGTTTTAATGTCAGCCCTACATTTATATAATTGATTCTATGTTCATAAGAATCCCTAACCGAGGAACAAAATTAATGATTTGGAAAGATACATATAGCTTGTATTATCCAGATGTAAAGGAACAGATTCGGCATTTTTTGACAGTTTACCGCGTGGTATTTGAAATAGGGGTTGAACATATATTATTTAAAACAACTAGGAGTATGAATGCCTCTTGTGGAAAAAGAATAAAAAACAGTCCAGGGGCTATGGTAGGGTAATCTGTGTGAGTTTAGACCAAGTGTCATTATCAAAGAGTTCATTTTGTATTAATAAGCCAGACCCCCCGCCAGATTTCTCGCGGTTTGTTGAGGAAGATCTTGCACCAAACTAACACGTATCAGTGACGTGCAACATGCAGCAGAAAACCGGATGAGTTGTCCCCAGAGTATATTCTATGTATCAATCAATAGGAGGTATTCAAATTGAACAGTAGGAGCTGCAGATGTGCTCTGGTCCCGTGAGTTTCTAGGCAAAGCAACTATTCTTTAGCCATGATCAGGACGCATGTATCAATTTTGGAATTTAACCATCCAGAAATATCACTTTTTCTACCAAACAGATGAAATTGTCTAAATGTGTTACGTGTCTTGTATGTTTTCAAAGCTTGAGCTTTTTACTTTTTAAAATTGTTAATGTTATCAGAGAAGTCTTTCCCGATGATCTCATTCCTGTACGACAACTAAAATTATGTGGACAAAATGCTTAGAAATATTCATGAAATGGCACTATGTACAGACGAACTTGCTTTGTGCACACATCCATTTTGGATATTAAAGCCACAATGCACAAAATTGAGATGTTTGCTAAAAAAGAAATGTCGCAAGATACATAGGGCCAGTCGAAAATCACAAGGTCACTCTCCTCCTCTTCCAGAAACCTTTGTCTGAAACGACACCGAAGGAATTGATTAATCTATAGGGATCCCGGTGTTTATGCGGAGTACTGTTAAATCCGCAAAAACATCAAAATGGATATCAAATGGTCAAAAGCTGAATTATTCTCCGAAAAGCTGGATGAAAGTAAAGTAATCCCAAGAAGCTTTGGCTAACCTTGAGGTCATTAGGATGCTCTAATTTCAACTCGGCTAAAAGCAACCTAGTACTCAAAGTTGATGGCGATCTACATTTTGAGCCCGACAAGGTTGCTAATTATTTTAACGCCTTTTAAATTGACATTGCCACAAAGTTGGTCGACAAACTTCCATGTCCTTCAAATTTGTATGGGTTGTCTTCAGCCAAATTCAAACAGTTTTATGAAAACAAAGGTATTAAATCGGACTTGTTTATTTTACAGAAAGTTGACAATCATTTTGTGTTGAAAGAATTACTGTCTCTTAACACCTCTAAGATTTCAGGACTGGACCCTATTCCAGCCAGATTCCTGAAGGACTCTGCCAAACCATTAGTATACCACTCACGGCCATAGTAAATTTATCAATCACTTCTGGCTTTGTCCCTCAGCATTTCAAAGCAGCTAGAGTCAACCCATTATTCAAAAAGAACTCCCGGCTTGAGGTCGGAAATTATAGACCTGTTGCCGTTCTATCCATTGCATCTAAAATCCTCCGTGAGAGGGCAGTGTATGTTCAGCTGTTAGATTATCTGAGAGCCGAGCATATACTGTGCAACTCTCAGTCAGGCTTTAGGAAGGGATATTTTACAGATACATGCCTTATCCATTAGACAGATTACATTAAGGATAATATGGCTCAGGGATACTATACTGGCATGGTCCTGATTGATGTCCAGAAAGCTTTTGACACAGTGGACCATGATATCCTGTGTGAGAAACTCAGGGCGATGGGTGTGGGATCAGTTGATTGGTTCTACTCCTATCTAGCTAATAGACGTCAGTTGACGAATGTTAATGGTACTCATTCTGACTGGGGTGATATATCAGGCAGCGTCCCCCAGGGCAGTATTCTTAGCCCTCTTTTGTACCTCTGTTCTGTAAATTGCATTCAAATCAGCATTAACTACAAAATGATGCTGTACGCTGACGACTTAGTTTTGCCCGTACGTGGAAAAGATCCTTACATCATATCCACTTTGCTTGGGAAAAATTTGCAGTCGTACAACCAATGGCTAGTTGACAAAAAGTTGTTGATGCATTTTGGCAAGACTGAATGCATTCTTTTTGGTCCCCCCCCCAAAAAAAAAATTAAAAGAGGTTGAGAATTTCAGTGTAGAATGTGATGACCACACAATACAGTCAGTTAAGTATGTAAAGTATCTAGGCTTGGACCTGGAACAATCTCTCACTGGTGCTACCACCGTAAACAACATTGTTAAAGAAACTAGTTCACGTCTGAAATTCTTTAATAGACAGGGTCATTTCTTAAAGTTTGAAACCCGTAAATTGTTGGGTCATGCTTTAATTCAGCCCTTCTTTGATTATTCTGCTTCAAGTTAGCACTCTTCCCAAACTCAGGCCCTTAAACGTACACTTCAGGTAGCCCAGAACAAAATGGCCCACTTCATTCTTAATTTAGGCCCCAGAACCCACATTGGCGCTGATGAGTTGGTCTTTTAAATATTCATCTTCGAGTCAGTCAGCTGAGGCTGAATCACTCTTTTCATATCTTTCAAAGTGAGTGTCACTCTCACTTGAAAAGCAATTTTGAAAAGCCTCAAACTATCCAAAATCACTTCAACAGTTCTGTAACTTTCTCTATTCCCAGGACAAAATCTGCCGGCCGAACTACTTTTTACTATAATGCTATTAAAGATTGGAACAACCTGCGCCAAAAAACAAAATTATTGACGGGCAAGGCCAATTTTAAGACTAAGACAAAGGCTTGTTTATTTTCCAATATCAGCAAAAAAAAATTTTTATAAGTTAAAAGACCATAATAATTTAGTTGATATCCTTTTTCAGTGCCTTTTTTGCACTGGCTTTTTCTATACCTTTGTTTTCCAATTGTATATGTATATGATTTGATCATTTTATTATTGAAAATTATTTAAAATTTCATTACTGTATGGTTACCATGGACCCCCCTGGAAATAAGTCTTGTATTGACTTTGGGGGTTATCCCGGGAGGTCAACACATTGTGTAGTGTCAATTTGTGATACTTTTATTCATTTTTACTTTTACATGTACATTTGTATGAGCAGCTGAATTCCAAATAAAATCAAGCAATCAATAATCTTCTGTCAACTTTGCAGTTTGAATACTCTACCAAGAACGAATTTGTGGTGAAGTTTACCTCATAGCCATGTTTTAATGACTGGCGTGTTGCATATGAATTATGTCGGTCCAGCTCTAGTTTTGAATTTAATTATCTTGAGTGATCATATTGTATCATTGGCTGAAGAAAAAATTGGACTTCAACTTTTCTCAGTCACTAATGAAATGGCACTTATTCGCCATATATATTAACACAGGGTGGCCGAAAATCGGTTAGCATCACTGGCAGCTCGATACATATCCACATCCACATGAAGGCACCGGTTAATCATTGTGATGGTGATACAAGTAGCAGGGGTAATGAGACTAATGGCAACAGCAGCAGTAAGTGTAGCAAACTGTAACAATTTTATTCGCTGTCTTTTGTCACAAGATGTCACAAAGAAGAAGTCTGAAACACGCATGTGCTTCAATTTTTTGCAACCAGCTGGACATTTTACATTTAATGGTAATGAATCTTAGGCAGAAGTCTCCATTTGTGGTACCAATGAGCAATGGCAGAGGAAAATTGCTGGAAAATAGTGCTTTTTTAAACGGTCATATCCC
The DNA here is from genome assembly GCA_964020975.1 of Hermodice carunculata. NCBI lineage: Eukaryota > Metazoa > Annelida > Polychaeta > Eunicida > Amphinomidae > Hermodice > Hermodice carunculata. The sequence continues at coordinate 54,784,501 of OZ026621.1, forward strand.
TAGGCTCGTGGTGTTCCTTTAAAACGGTGGAAGTATTATATAATTTTCGTGGGATTACCATGCATTGTCAACAAGATGTTAGTGTGACAAGAGCAACATATGTTGAACACATGTTGCGCTTGTCAAATATTAAACATACTCTATTTAAAAAATCATAATCATGTTCTCACAGTACACATTGAGCTTGGTTATAACGGCGAATAGTCATATATATGGACTAAGTACTCTTTTTCCCCAGACATGCAAGTAACATCCTTATTTTTCATTATTGTCATCCTGCCATAGCAGCTGGTTGTGACCGTTGCCTTTGGACAGGGCAGGGAAATTAATGTGCTTGCCATGTATTCTTTATTATAGTGCAATGGAAACAATACTACCTCAAATCAAGCTGTCCACAGAGGTCAAGTTCATGAAAATGAGTGGGCAACATATATGTGCACAAGCAAAGAATTCGATACAAGAGTTTGACAATATAGGAATATATTTACTTCACCACAGCTATACCCATATAGTTGGGCACTTAATGAAACAAGGTCTTAAAGTTTGATATCCCATAATTTCGTCAAAACTTTACTTAATCCTATCATTTTGTCAAACTTCGACATTGTCGGTGAGAATATATTGTGATAAAATTGATGCAATTCTGTAAACCGTTTTGCAGAAAAGTAGTCGAAAATAGCCTTAACAGACAAAAATCATTCGAAGAATAGAACAAAAACTGCAGTGCCACCTGATGGTCCAAATGCAAAACAGATGACCCTGTATGCAATACCAAAGTATTTGGCCAAGCAGTTCATGAGAGGAAATTGCGATTGTTTGCAACAAATAAAATATACATAAATATAAAAAAATGAACAATTAATTAATTAATAAAAATAGAAAATAATACATTACATCACCACCACCTCCACAAAGCTGACAGATCCCATCTGGGGGAACATCTGTGTGCTAAATCAATGCATTCCATATAACCTATCTGACAATATTCAATATATGTACTGTATTGCTATATTTTATGTACATCAGTAACAAATACCAGCATGTGGTCCCAAAGTTCAATATCCCAAAGCTTCGTTCAAAATTAACTTATCTTCATCATTCTGGCAAAGTTTCAGCACCTTTATTTAAACTATATTTTCCTAAAAGTGCCATGCGATTCTGTTCTGCCGTTCTGGAGATATGGTCAAAAATACCCTTAAAAATACATAAAAAAGGAAACAACCGCACTGACCCCTGGGGAGCAAAATGCGAATTATGTGACCCAGGGTACTATATATGATATCGAAGCAATTTACAAGCTAGCTGTTGAGAAGAAGACATGTTCAAATTAAAAAAAAAGTAAAATTAACAATTCATAAAGACAGAACAAATATTACATTATCATCATCTCTTTTTTAGACATAGTAGAGGGCCACCTGGGCTACATGCATGTGCAAAAGAAAAACATTCGGTACGACCATGGACGAACAAATGGATTTTCTACTAATTGGTCCCTGATGCAACGGCTTTTGAGAAGTCGCAATTGTTAAAATTTGACAGGCAGACTGACGGACAATGCATGGATATGGAAGCTTTGCTGACTATCTGCAAAACAGGTTGATAAACCCTAAACAGCGGCAAGTGGAAGCAGCAGCCCATATTGGCTCTGGCTAATTTGTAGGCTGATCGATTGATCCATGTGACACTTTAATGGCGGTAGACTCATATAAACAAGCAATAACCTGAGGTACAGTGGTGTCCTCTCAAAAATTAATGTGTTTGAACAAACCCAATCCTTTCAATTAACGCACCACACGGTATGTTCAAAACACTTCGAAACAAAAATGACTTGCTGTCGATGGACAGTGGGATAATGATAGCGTCAACAGTACAATATATTATAATCATATCGGTTCAAATGTAGACTTCCTTGATAAATTTGCCTTTACAAGGATATGTGCATGTATACCTTTTGACAAATGTTTGCATTAGTTCTTTAAACTGGCATCTAGCGTCTCCTGCATTAAGTTAAATGTATTCAGTGCTGTACAATTATAGAGTTCTTCAGAGCCACACGGCGTAACAGCAATTCATAAGGAGTTCCATTCGATAAGTCCGGGTTTTCCCAGGTTAAAAAACAAATCAAACTGGGGACCAATCAGGAATTATAACATTCCACAAATAATTGGAGGGGGGTAAGGGGATAGGGTGTAGGGGGGTCGGGATATAAAATGCTTGTGAAGAGAACTTTTATATGTATATAATATTGCTATTGCTTATTCTCTCACTGCTGAAAATCATAAAACTGTAATTAAAATTAAAAGGTAACATAACATAATCTATAATAATAAAACGTTGGAATTGATACCCTTACAATTTACATTGAATGTTCAAAAGTTCGAATATAATCTAGCCATTCAACATTAAAGTATGTGCCATGACTGACCATTGTCAGCATCATGCCTGGTCAAGTTGCTGTGATTATTCAAGTTCATTGTACGCATTGCATGTCCCGACTGTTCATTAGATAGATGGTTATTCATATTTGCTATGCACAGTCCCTACCATCAAACATATGCCACGTCAAATGGGGTTAATGATACACCTATTTCAGCTATATATGTAGATTATGTTATTTCAAGACATTTTGAGAAGATCGCCCAATTCAGTCGCCATGGCAGTGTTACAGGAAGTGCGTCTCGTTCTGCACAAAGCATGTGTTCTTTACTTCAAACACAAGTTCAATCAACGAGGAAAACATGGAGAGACTACGTTATGTATGACTCCTTTCCACATCAACTTGATGGAGAATAACATAACATCCGTAACATCTGTTTTAACAGGTCTGCAAGATGATAACTGCAGGCAATTTATCCTAAACACCCATATTCTTCCTGACAAAGAAACAGATACGCGCACGCGCAGGATACCATTTTCACCGAACAGTTTGTATGGGACACTTCTCAATAACATAGCGCATTTACTGGAACGTGATGAAGTACAATATTTGATAGAACACAATCAAGATAATTTGGACAGTGACATAGCTCTATCAGTCAGTTGCTTTCACGGAGAAGATAATATTTATACAACCGAGTTATGTCTCGTTTTTGCTTGCTTGTCTGGGAATACAGACTTAGTTAAAATGTTGATCCGGTATGGCACAAATATACATCTTACAGATAGGCCAGGAAACCATGTGATTCACTGCTTGGTGTACTGGTCCGAAATAGGACCTGAGAGAACTTGTTTGTCCTATAAATGTATAATGAGTATATTTTGCGACACTGAAGACCACAGAAAGTTGTTGAGGACACCTAATGCTGATGGGAAGGTGCCTCTGGATATCGCCACGATACGTTGTCTAACAGAGATGTTCTTGGTTATAGTCAATACAGATGGCGTGTATAGACACGTGTTTGCCACGTGCATGGGACTTAGTCACGTGTTGAATGATGTATCTGACTATGAAGGATCCACCCCGAGATTACCTCGACCTTTTCATTACCTCCACAATTTATCAGAAGATGAATTTACAAGGATGGAGGCTTGACAATTTTTCACCACAGAACCCATATGTAGCTGGCTGACAGCCGAAAAGAAAGCACATGCCAGAGCTGCCTTGATATGGCCATTCTTCTGGGTCATATCTCTATTTTAAACAAGTTCTGTATTATCGGCATAATAGTTGGGCACCACAAATCGTCAACATCATGCTTATTTGCATGGCCGTTACAAACATATGTGTACGCGAAGCAGTGGTGTATATGATGTGGAGCAGTAGATCAGATCTACGTAGGAAAAACATAACGTGCTTGAAACAAATCGAGTTTCTTGTGATTGATACGTGTCCATTTCGGGAAACTTGCTAGTTGTGATCGTATGTTTAATCCATTTGCTACGCCATGAATGTAGTTGTTTTAAGCTGTTGCTTAGTTTACATATAATTGACACTTGCTTTGTGGCCTGTGTGACCCTTGTCATCGTTCATATCGGTACCGCAGGCGGTCAAATTGTGATAATGTTTCAAAAGATGCTCTGGGATTTGATGATTTTCTTGTCTGGCACAATATTCTTCTTTTTTGATGTGGCAACAAGCTTTTATATTCTACAAATATACTCAAACCAAGTTCTACCATGTCGGGACAGTCTGTCGCCATCTTTTAACAATACTAGAAAAATGTTTAGGACATATTTTGATAGTATTTATGAAACATTCCTTTTCATCTTCACCGTCACAGCACCAGAAGAAATATACTTCCCTCCATCTGTTGTACCCTGGCTCTCCATTACTATCTACGTAATTTGTGTGTTATTTCTTGGTGTAGTCCTTCTAAATCTTCTGATAGGAATCATGGCACAACGCGTTACCGAAATCTCTGAACATAAATTAACTTTATGGATACTTGAGGAATATTTTATTGTTGAAGTGACAACTACTTTGCTGAGACCAGCTCGGTGTTGATTCAGAAACCATTGGTTTCGGCTACCTGGATTCATCTATAGCGCTGATGGCACCAAAGCCTACATACATGTTACAGAAAAAGGTCCAAGAGGAATGAATGATCAACAGCTTGAATCTCAATAATACTTTGTCTTGATGGCGGACATGGTGACTATAATAAGTATGATGGTGGTTATCATGATGAAATAGACAAATAAGTTGTCAAAGTAATCGTCTGAGGTGAAGCTGTTCATTCCTTGGTGTTGATTTGCAATGCCATGACAAACGTTTTCGCCACTGCAGATGCCAATTTACTTGTTGAGACGACGTGGTACAAAAAGAAGAGCTATTCTGTTACCATATGGAAAAATGTTCATACTTCAAAACTATTATGCATAGAGGTGCCATTCCAACTTAAATGTATAGCTATGTGACCTAGCCGCATACAATGAATCATAAACTAAAGTTATAAGCTTTTAATTTATGCAAATTAGGCAAATAAACAAAATTAAAATCTTGAATAGTTTCAAAACTATTGTAGATAGTGGTGTCATTCAAACTTCAGTTTTTTAAGTTTGTAATATGGCCACATTCAAAAAATCAAGAACCAAATTTTTTAGCATTTTATTTCATGCAAATTAGGCAAATGCGGTAAATTTAGATCATGTAGAATAATGGCAAAGTGTATCATTTCAAACTGTTTTCATTGTGAAGGCACTCAGACAGATTTGCTGTGAAGCAAATCCTCTTTTCTACTTGGATTTGTTCATACCGGGCAGCCAATCTAGCCCTGGGCTGTTCTTCCACAGAGGCCTTGTTACAGTGTTTCAGACCAGTTGATTATAGATATCTGCTTACGTTTGATTTAAACATATTTTATTGATCAAATACATCAAAATTATCAAATAATGTAATAACCTTGGCAATTGGGAAAAAGGGCAAAACCCTATTCGAATCCCTCTTGCGAGAAAGGGACAACACATAAACTGGACAGAACTAGACGCATTAGACAAATAATAAGATGACGAACACAGTGACGTAACAGATAGTGGGGCTATGTAAATTATTACTATATTAGGTCTGCAAATGTGTATCATAAGCTAGCATTGTAGCAGAATCTGATATGTGTTTGTTTTGCCTCAAAAATCTAACCTGTGCCTGCCGGTTTGAAGCGGCCGGTTTCGGAAATATACTCGTGTACTGCTGAAAAAATTGCAATATTTACTTCAAGAGAACATTCAGTGCAGGCGTATAATACTGTCTGTAATGTGAACGGAGCATACAAGGAAATCGTAGTATGGAGAACTGATCGCTGAACAGCATAAGAAGGACATATAAAGAAGTAATGCCACGCATCTTCACTGGATATACCACAATCACATAAAGGTGTATCTTTCACGCCAATCTTAAACAGGTGAGAATTTAATTGGTTCGCACCCAGGCGAAGGCGGGCGTGTTGAACTGCGAAAATCGGTCACCAAAATTGTATAATTCAGGGAATTTGATAGCTCTGACCACTGGTTTCATAATGTTTGACTTGAATATTTTGGTTGAAGCTGAATGTCTAGTTTCTGGAGGTAACTGATTCCACAGCCTAATAGTCGAGGGGAAAAATGAATTATCAAAGAGTTCAGTACGAGCATGAAAATGGGGAAGATTAAATTGTTGGCGAGTTTTATAGGTTTGGTTACCCGCAGTAGAAGCAGTAAGAAGAACTGAGCACAATGAATCTGGAACGAGCTTGTTAACAAGTTTGTACATTAATGTCAGTTTTGATATTTCTCTACGTTTGGCAAGAGGTGACCATCCGGTTTCTTCGTATAGCTCAGCAATGCTCGTTCCATGCATTGCACCAGTAACAATACGAGCAGCACTTAATTGAACGTTTTCCAGCCTTTCCTCGTCAAATACCGAACACGCACTCCACACTTGACTACCGTATTCGAGAATCGGCCTGACAAAACTAATATAAATAGTTTCGAGTGTACTTCTGTACAACTTAAACTTCAAGTTTTTCATAATGTTAATAAGTTTACTAGATTTGTTAGAGATTTCAGTAATGTGATTGCACCATCTTAAATCGGAGCGTATTGTGAGTCCAAGGTGTTTGTGATGGTTAACATTTTGCAATACATGACCTTGAAAATGAATAGGTGGATGGTAAGTTTGGCTTGTCTTCCGAGATATGAGCATGGGGTTAGTTTTTAGAGCATTAAAGGTCACCAGCCAATCTTTGGACCATTGATCAATATCAGCAAGATCGGAATTCATAAGTTCAGCGGCAGTAAAGGGATTATCAATGTTCAAGTACAGAGAGATATCATCAGCAAACAATTTTATGTTACAACGAACAAGATCCACAATATCGTTGATGTAAATAAGGAACAAAAGAGGCCCCAGCACAAATTTTACCCCAACTGGAGGACTGACCTTGAATAACTACGCGTTGGTAGCGATTCCTTAGATAATCCGAAAACCAATCGTGAAGATCTCCCTCGATACCTGCTCTCTCTACTTTGTACAAAAGGCCGGAATGCCAAACCTTGTCGAAAGCTTTACTAATGTCTAAGAAAATGATTCGAACTTCCTTTGTTGATCCAAGGCAAAACATAGTTCATGATAGAGAAGGAGCAATTGATTGACAGTCGGGTCACCCGGTATGAAACCTGACTGATGAGATAACAATGTTGTCCCGAAAAAAGTTAAACAGGTGCTTAAAAACTATCTTTTCTAGAACTTTTCCAACACAGCTGAGTAGAGACACAGGCCTGTAATTATTGCATGAATTATCCGGACCTTTTTTTATAAAGTTGAGAAACGTTTGCTCTTTTCCAAGCTGAAGGGAATTGTCTATTAGAAAGTGAAAAGTTAAATAATCTAGCAAGTGAGGGGGAGATAACAGGTGCGGCTTCTTTGAGCAGTTTTAAACATATACCATCAGGACCAGAAGCTCTAGTTGTGTCAAGACTTAAAAACCCCTCAAGAACTTCTCTCTCCGTTACAGTGAGTGAGTCAAGAGTCGATACAGCAGGATCCTTATGTTAGGGTAAACTGGCTGTTGCAGAATCAACGTTACATTGTTCTAGAAAGTAAGAATTAAAAATTTCAGCTTTGGACAGAGAATCAGAAATGTGCTTACCACCATGTATGAGAGAGGGAATAGTTGAAGAATGATTACAGTTCAAAAAATATTTAACTGTGCGCCACCAACTTTTGCTTTTCTTGGAAGGGTTGTTGAGGTCCTCACGAAGCTTAGTATTGTATTGGTCTTCAGCAGTTTTAAGCTGTTGTTGATAATGGTTTCGAACTTGACAAAAAGAGATCCTTGCATGGATGTTGAAATTTTGACGTTTAGCATTTTCATATTTTCTTTTAACTTGACATTTAAGTGAACGTAGGCTGGAGTTGTACCATGGTAAATCATGTGGTCTGACTTCAATATGTTTGTTTTTGATTGATTGTTCGGCAGTTTCCATGAACAACGTGGACCAGGAATCACAACACGAATCAATATCTTCAGAAACAAAACACGAATTCCAGTCCACGCTTCGAAGGGAAGTTCTGAAGACTTCAAAATCTGCTTTACCATATTCCCAAATGCGTCTTTTGAATGTATGATCTCTCTTTTTCCGAAACATTAAGTTAGCACCTACAACTCTATGGTCACAGTTAGAAATTGGAGGAAGCACATAGGTATCACTTACATAGTTAGGAATGTTAGATAGGATTTGATCTAAACATGTAGCTGAATGGTCGGTAATACGTGTGGGCTCATTTATGTGGACAGTAAGCAGATTGGTACTGGCAAGTTGGTTAAGCTTATGCCCAGATGGCGTTTTGAAATCGCAATTTAAACCTCCCGTCAAGATAATATGATGAATACCTGTGCCTTTCGCCAGGTCGAAACTTTCCTGAAACTTGCCCCAAAAAGAAACCGGGGAATTGGGTGGCCTATACACGACAGCAAATAAAAATTTAGTATTATGAAGTCTAATTTCACACCATAAAATCTCCAGATCAGGTACCTCAAGATCCAGTCGTCGAGTGATGTGCAAGGATTTGGACACGTACAGTGCAACACCACCCCCTGTCCCATTAAGACGAACTTTTCTAATAATATCATAATAATCAGGTATATCTAGATTGCTTGCTAAACAGTTCGGTGAAAGGAAAGTTTCTGATAGAGAAATTATGTCAAAGTCTGGGACGATGTCTGTACGGATGCACCGCAATTTATCTGGTAACAGACTCCGTATATTTAAATGGCAAAACGAAATGTCTTTAGAATGCTGTACAGGGCCCGGGTTTTTATGAACATCTCCCGCTAAGAGTATCAGAAGAAGACAAGTGAAAAATATATTTACAAACTTAAGTTGCTGTCTATGCAGAACCCTGAGCATTATATAAACCATGAGATGGGTTCTCTTTTTGTCTGAAAGGTTCAAATTTATAAGATGTACAGCAATAGAGGTAAACGTGACCAAATAAATGGTAAGGTATGTATGCTGAGCAATTTGCCCGAGATTCGTCAATTCATTGTTCAAAGTAACAATCATGTAGGGAATAGATAAGTGATCGGACTAAACTAAGTCATATAAATGATTGCACACCAACTTGAATACATAAGTAATGACATACGATACGACTTTTAACCTAGGTATCCACGTCAGCTCCAAAAAAGTAAAATACAATTGCATATATTTTGCGGCGAATAATAATCTACAGTATATGAAGGATTCCTTCACAGTTATTGAGATACACAAGATAACACAATGTTAGGAATAGAGGCAGTGGAAACAGCACAAGAAATAAGTAACGGCCGGGATATATATACTGACTGCCCCGATGCTGAAACAGATGAAATGCATGTAGCAGGTTGACAAAAATTGTAATATCACAAATTCAACAGCAGATACCATACTTTGCATGTCAACAATGATAAAAGTGGCAAATGTATTGAACAAATGTAGGAAAAACGATGAGATAGAAGTAAACGCCAATGCCCCAACATATAACAGAATATGTGTTGACAGAAAACTTGCAACACAAAAACTCAAGTCAAACCACATGAAAACAGAAGCTAAAGAATACACACAGAAAACATAAAAATACAATAAACATGGGTACATAATAGGATGAAAATATAACTGGACGGTTGTCTGGATATGCATTCCGTACGTTGTTAATGTTGCTAAAATGATAACACTTTAGCAGAAAGTACCTGTGACAAGTGATCGCTGGTTACGAGTTCAAGACCGTAACAATGTATCATGTAACATCGGTTAATGAATGAATCAAACATTTGGTACGAATGTAATTCATTTGTATAAAGATAATTCCACGTCAAATAGTCAATATCAAAGTATTATAGGGGCATAAAAACGGCTGACACAGTCGAAGTACATGGTGAGCGTAATTCTGACCAGGGAACATGTTTAACAGCGTTTGAGTGTGTCAAACCATTTACACACAGAAATACCTTTTTGATTCTTCACTTGTCTAGGTTGATTGACACCTGGAAACAAAAAGGTAATAGCAAATAACAATATCAATAGGTTGTATCACTGTCACTGCTTACGTTTGGAATTTAATAGTCTTCTGAAACTTTGTCAGCTATTTTCAGTGTTAATCGACAAGCTTTAAGCCAGCTCGGTAGGTGCAATAAAGTGACATAAGTCCATTAATTAAAATGTATTGTAATTTTAAGTCTGTTACACCAGAGTCACTGATTGTAAAAATGCTGTCCTCAAGAATGGTCTCTTCATTTCCAAGATCGTTTAATAAATGTAGAAAATATACAAATATGTTTGGATTAATAAAAGTTTAAGAATAGACATCAAACGTATCTGATGTACCATTGCCAGGGTTTGGAATTTCAAGGTGGCCTCTTCTTCAATGAACAGTGTCTGTTATCATCATCATCATCATCATCATCATCATCATCATCATCATCATCATCATCATCATCATCATCATCATTTTATTTTTAATGTAATTCTCATTATTATTAACGTGCGAAAAGAGAAGATTCAAATTTAGATTTATCTTTGACATGTGGAGGTTTTGTAACTGGTCATCTCAGAAGCACGAGTAAAATCAAAAAGATTAAATCTAATTCAGGCCTCAAAAATACAAGAAAAGATTCATTCAATATAAGGTGCCATGAAGATCCAATTTCTACAATTTCCCTCATTGATACATCATGTAAGCAGAACAAGCAAAATAAGAATTGTAATGTATTTCCTTTATTTTCGCCGAATAAATTTAACTAGTAATTACATAATCGAACATCTGTTAAAATTAGTGAAATTAAGAACATCTCTTGAATCGTTTATTAAAACTGGGCCTTTAGAACGGAAGTGGTAACCCTCTGCACGCTGTCTTCTCTTCGTTTCTCTTGTTTGTTCATTTTTGTCACACCACTTTCCTCTTTCAGTACCAAATTTTGGACTAAGTCAACAGCTTTTCTAAGCGCCCATTGGGCGCACTGCGCCCAATGCGAGTTCAGAACAGCTGTTGACATGGGATATTCATTCTGTAACTATAGGCATACTGATACTTGAATGAAAGGTCTTTTTACGAGGAATACGAATCTGGGATCTTAATAATAATAATTCACACTTGTCGCACTTAAGTAGGTCTACTTTAGATGTGATTGGCACTGAAAAAGTTAATTCTTTGAATTCAACATTTTGGACTAAGTCAGCAGCTTTCCTCGGCATAGTTTGAGCGCAATGCACCCAAAGGCTCGGGGAAAAAAAAGCTGTTGACCCTGACCATTCTATTTTGTAGAACTATAGGCATGTTGATACTTGAGTGAAAGGCTTTTCACGAGGGTTACGAGTCTGACATCGTTAATATAACTGAGACCAGTCCGTCTTTAATTGAGCGCAGTCCGTCTTAAAAAGTTAAATAAAATTTTCACTTGGATGAGTTTTGGCTGATCAGTGCCTGAACCTTAAAAACCTGCAGACCGCTGCGTGACCACCCCGTGCTATGCAGATACCCTTTACAAATATCGTCAAAAACGTCAGGAGTAATATTAAGTTGACTGCCCTCTTACGTTGTAATTTAACGACGTGAACTTGTAACAGTCGTCAAGTCAATATATCTTTATTTTTGTACTCGTGGTACACAGTTCAAACATACACACTCAATAAGGTCATCATTTCAGCACGACACAGTATTGCACTAATTCTCTTGAAGGAGCTGCAATTTACAAATTCCTGTCTATCTCGTATTTGGCTAGTGAAGCATTAAGTGATTCACCATTAGCTGAACGCCTGTCTATTTCCCTGTTTATAAAAAATTTTCACAACTGAGACCCATAAAATGACATGCAATACGATTTGAAAAGGTTATATCTGGTGGAAGCAAATATGTTCACGAACTCAGCCATGAATAAGTTTACCTCAGAATAGAATTTGCTGATGCATCGATCAACATTACTTCAAGCGGAATTTGTGCCAATCAGATGACCAAGATGAATGAATTCCTGGACTTGCTCAATGAGTTCACCGCCCAAAGATAATGGGTCGCTTGGTTAAGTTTGGGATTGTGACATCCACTCGCTTTTGTTGGATTTAGATACCACATTAAACTCTTTAGCAAAATAAGCACAGATATCCAATAACTTATGAAGGGCACACATAGTAGGCGATAATAAGACCAGACCATCAGCAAAAGCTAAGGCACCAAGAAAGTTATTACCAATGTGGCAACCGAGTCCTGATTTTTCTAGTCGTACTAATACCTTCTTAATATATACACCAAACAATATAAGAGACAACACACCTCCTTGTTTGACCATATTTTTGCATGAAAAAGCATCTGATGCTATATTACGCCATACAATATGTTCAGCAATAGCCGAACATATATGGGATGTAGTTTTCGTTGCAACAGTAACTTAAACAATTTAACATAATGCACTCAGTCAAACGCCTAAGTGGCATCGAGAAAAAACCAAATTAATGTTGTTCTAATGAGAGGTGTAAAAAATGGCACATTCAAGCAATGTTAGTTTAGTTTAAACGTATTTATTTAGTCTGGATAGCCCTATAGTACATCGAAATGACTCATACATGGGTTCTTCAGAACATGGAGACACACAGTAAGTATATACAAGACACACATGACAAAACAAATGTTACCAATATATTATATCTATGTAAACTCTGTATGAATATCAAAGTTTGATTACTTGTAAGATACAAGTTAAACCAATATGAATTGAGTTCAATATTTACCCATTAAAGAAAAAATGTATGATACAAATAAATTTGCATAGTCCAACCAGTAACAGTAATGGAAACATTTAGTCGTTAAAGCGCCTGGTATCAATAATGTACTGATGGAGAGCATCACAGATCTGGATAATCAGGCAGTTCAAAAGCTCGTTACGGCCACGGAGAAATATTTCAACGAACCTATCACTATCAATATGAATAATAAGATGCGGGCTAACCCCCGGAGCAATCAAAGGAATAACAGTATTCATAAATCTGTTTCTCGGAACGATGTTATAGGGACAGAAGAATAGGAAATGCTTGGAGTCTTCTGTGGGATAAGAACAGGCACAGGATGGGTCAGGAAGGATGTTAATTTTGTGAAGGTCGGAGTTTAGTCCAGAGAATCCTAGGCGTAATTGCCTGTGGCAAATATTAGCAAATCTGTCACCATGGAGATAGAACTCGGGAACAGTGTCTGTGGCTAAAAGAGTAGTTTTAAGTTTCAATTTGAATATATGTAGAGAAAGCGAATCTCTGATGTCGGAAGGCAGGTTATTCCACTGTTTGATAGCCTCTGGGAGGAAAGAGTTAGACAGACGCGATGTTCTACATCTAACGGGGCGCACTGACATTGAATGTCGGAGAGCACTACCAGCAGGATGAGGGGGTACTAGATTAGATAGATAAGAAGGAGTCAGTTTGTGGTACATTTTGTAAAAGAGGACAAGCTTAAAGTATTTACATCTGTCTGCAAGAGTTGACCAGCCAAGTTCACAAAGTAAATTAACATGTGATGTATGTTTCAAGGCACCTGTACAAATTTTAGCGGCTTTATACTGAATAGATTCAAATCGATCAGACAGGACTTTACCACAGTTGTCGAATAAAACACAGCCGTACTCAAGGATTGGACGGATCATAGAACAATACAGTTTGACCAGGGATTTGCGTGACAGTTTATACTTGAACCTACTCAGTAAGGAAATTCTTTGACCAGCTTTATTGGTAATCTGTGTGATATGGGCTTGCCAAGATAAGTCACCACTCAAAGTGATTCCGAGATGTGTATGAATGTCTGCCTCAGGAATCGGAGACCCACGCAAGAAAACTGGCGGATGATGAGGTTTCACTCATTTCACAGAAAATATAACAGATAGTGATTTGGTGGCATTGAATGACACTTGCCATAGCCTGCCCAAGTAATGTATTAGAGACAGATTGGTGTTCAGGTGGCGTGAGGATTGAACAGGGTTATTGACAATTTCGAGGATGCTAGTATCATCAGCGAACAATCTCACTACGCACGTGAGATTGTCCACTAGGTCATTTACATAACCCAAGAATAGGAGGGGCCCAAGAATAGAGCCCTGAGGCACTCCAGCCTGGATAGGAAGCCAGGCAGAAGATTGACCATGAATAGTAACTCGTTGGAGGCGATTAGATAGATAACTTTCAACCCAGGTAACAAGATGATCCGATATGCCAAGCTGTTGAGTTTGAAGAGGAGTCCAGGGTGCCATACCTTGTCGAAAGCCTTAGAGACGTCAAGAAATACCATTCTGGCCTCTTTTGATAACTCTAGACCGTTATATATAATATGAAGTAGGTAGACAAGTTGATCGATTGTTGAGTCGCTTGCCTTGAAACCTGAATTTTTGTGTAAGAGGAGATCGTTTGCATGTTCATAGAGGGCATTAAACATTGTGCGTTCAAAGACTTTAGAAACATTACAGAGTAAGGATATTGGCCTATAGTTACTTTTTATTTGTCTGTTAGATTTTTTAAAGACAGGACAAATATTTGAACGTTTCCAGGACAAGGGAAAGTAAGCTTGGTTAAGAGAAAGTTTAAATATTTTTGTGAGAGGAGTACAGATGGAGTGAGCAGTATTTTTTAGAAGGATGTTGCCAATATTGTCAGGCCCTGTTGCAGAAGTAAGTCTTAGAGACAATAATACTTTCAAAACGTCCTGCTCACCAAAAGTGATTTCAGTTAGTCTAGACTCAGTGCGGATGTATAAGTACACTGTGTCGGGAAATTGTTGGCTTTAATCCAAATTGCAGATCAGAAGTGCACATAGTATCAGAATGATCGTTTAAGATGACGCAGTCAAATAGTTTTACTACTTAAAGCAATACACTGGTAATTTTTAGAATTACTCAGTGCCTTTCTCTTATCCTTTGGTATAGGGTTAGGATAGTTTTAGTAAGTCCATCAGGAGCAGTACCATGCACCAACATGGATAAAAAAGGAGGGGAAAGATATACATTGAGGCAGCCAGTACCATTAACGATATGGTCTGAATCGCATCCCTGATCTCCGTCATGCTTAAATGCTTTTGGCCCTATACTGACGAAACTCACATGTGCATGTGTTTGTCATTGTAATTTTCCAACTGCCTTCACATGTGCAATGCTGTAGAAAATTGAATGCTAATTCATTATGATTTATATGTGTGTATATGATGGATATACGTCAACTGTTGTTATATACATATACTCATTAGCTCCAATGTAAAATCTGTAACGCACACAGTCCTCCGACTGCAATTGTTCTTACTACGGTCCAGTTTGTCCACTAACATGTTTGCATCAGTTTCATGTTTCTTTCTTTCAATTTTCAACTTCACGCACTTACTGCTTCATGTTTTGTTATGTTGTTACTTTACATGTTTACGCTCCATATTTTGAATATGTTATGTACTATGATACTGCCTGCAAGGCTGAAATACACTGAAACACTATAGTTTCATAGACATCAGGTGCCTGACTAGCCGAACACACATGCTTTTGAGCTGATCTACACATGTATGTTTAATGTTACGACTATGTTATTTTACATGATATTCCCAGAGAAACTTTACAACATTGTAATAGTATAGAGTCATGGAGAAGTAATACCTGACTTGGTCTTACCATAGAGCAAGCCATACACAAGCTGTTGGGTCGGTCTCAATTTTTTGGTACATCATCTTAATGTGTGACACATGGACTTTACATGATGGATTTTAAATATATTCTGGTCACCATGAGTTGTAGCCCTGAACAATGGCCTCTTCATTGCTCGTAATATCTCGGACAAAACGAATTGTAATTAATTTACTCCCTCAGTTGGCAATCCGATCACCAGTTCCTACAGTATTTTGGTAATGCTACTTGCAAACATATTTCTTCGAGGGTTTTTGTGCTCACGACGTATCTTTTACGTACTGTACAAGAATTTTGCTTTATCCACAGACATTCAGTCCAACCCACGCCCTAGTGATACTTATACTGTCAAACAATTAAAGTTATGTCATTGCAACGTTGGCAGCATCAAAAGCGATGGAAAAACAGATGAAATACAATGTTTTGCTCAAAATGAAAACTTTAATATAATTACAATTTCTGAAACTTGGCTAGATGAGAGTTATCTGGACCAACTCCTTCATACTGATAACTGTCAACCTGCCTTCAGAACAGAACGCCCAACTGGTAGAGGAGGTAGCCTCTTAATCTATAGATACATGCTTGCTAAGTACACGGCGTCTCGATCTCGAAGGTCCAAACTGTGAATATATCTGGTTGGAAATCCCGACCCAATGGGGTCAGTCAGTTTTTATATGGTATAACCTTTGACCTCCCAGTCAACCGGCAGAGATCCGTGATACTTTTCTTGAGTCGCTATTTAATTCCATTTCGCCCGCAATTGAAAGTAACCCGTGTATATTGATACTAACTGGTGACTGTTATGATAGGTGTTTTCATTCGAACTCCACTCGTCAAGAAAGTGAACTTGGTATGTCTCTCTTCAACTTCGTAGCTCAATTAAATCTTCTCTAGATAATAGATGAAATTACTGGAACAAGCGAGTACTCAACCAGTCTGTTCGTCCTTCTAATTACTGACTCACCTGGATTTATCCTGGACAGTGGAGTCTTAACCCCTATTTCAAATTCTGACCACTTAGTTATTTGTTGCTCCTTTTCACTACCACAGAGACCACCCGTTCAAAAGAGGAGTATGGAATTAAAAAAAAAACCCAACTGATTTTCAAGGCCTTAATGCTACCTCATCCTTTCGAATTATCCTAGCCAACAACCTTGGCGGGCATGTCACACGCATCACAAAGTTAGCCAAGTGTATTGGACTTCTTCGAAGATTCAAATTTAGCGATCTCGAAAAACACTGGAAAGATTATTTTTTTCAATTGTTAGGCCAATTCTTGAATACGGTTGTGTTACGTTTTATAATTGTGGGAAAGGATCTGAGTGATTTAATTGAGTCAATCCAGAATGAGGCAGCTCAAATATGTACTGGCTCACTAAGGCACGCACCGCAGGAAACACTCTTGGATGAACTTGGATGGCCATCACTAGCCACCAGACGCAAGTATTTCAAATTAATCCTTTTATATAAAATATATTTTAACTTAACTCCTTCCTATCTATCCAAAGTTATACCACGTAACCCCGCTAGTGGTGGTCGTACGCTCCGCCATAGGTGTAACAGCAACCTGCGCTTCATCAAGTGCCAAACCCAACAGTTTAAAAATTCCTTTCTCTCTGAGGCCAACAAACTATGGAACAACCTCCCCTCTGATATCCGTAACTCCATTTCCCTTCAGGTCTTTGAGTCGAAACTCAAAGCCACTCTGCTTGCTGCGGACATTGCTTTTGATTTCTATTCCCATGGTCAGCGATTTGCTAGTATCTCTCATACCCAGTTACGATTGGGTTTCTCCAGACTGAGATCCGAACTCCATAAAGTAAATAATATTCAACAGCCCCACTTGTGTCTGCTCCCACCCAACTGAGGATTTTAAACACTTTTTTCTTTACTGCCCTAAACATGTCCAGAAAATAAAGAAACCCCTGTGTACCATCACTGCGTTGTTAGCCCCTGGTGTTAATCCAAACCGTGTCATAAGTGTTGCAAGTGAAAGACTAAGTAGTATCTTATTATTCGGGAGTAAAGAACTTTCAGAGGAATGCAATATAATAATTTTTAGAGTAGTACATGACTTTATTGTTGAAACACGCCGATTCATTTTGTAACTGAGTAATATCTTATCCCATATGTTTCTCGATGTCAGCATATGCCATCACAGTGTATTTATATATTCAATGAACATACCTTTCCAGCATGTTATCCACAGTGTTTCATTTGCATATATATACCTCAGGTCATTCGTTTATCCAATAAGTCTGTAAGAATATATGTATAATGCTCCAACATATTGGTCAACACTCGACGCAGTTGGGTCGATAATGACAAGACTGGGAAGGAACACTCAAGCTGCTGGGCGCACTAGCGGCTCCACAGAGGCAGTGTGAACATGCCGTTAGGGTGCTTTCGGCCGCACCCGGCAGTATGTATCTTGCATCTGTCTATGTAGTTGAACTATAACCTCCTCCTCAGTCGCTCCCTGTTTTGTATTTTTGGTTTTTGTTTGTTTGTTTTTTTTTTGCTTTTGTTTGTTTGTGTGTGTACATGTGTGTGTGTAGGATGCATATGCTTGTTTCTAAGTCTATTTGTGTATATTTGCATGTTTTCATTAGATTAGAATGTAAAATATTGAGTTTGTCTTTGATTGTATTACTGCATGTCTCCCTAACTGCATAGCCACATTATTGTATATTGTACTGTCCTCCGTGTCTTGCATATATCATTTTGTTCGTCTCCATGTCTGGACAACCCTATAGATTAGTTACTAGTCTGTACTGTTGGATAATCCAGTGACATATATATGTTTAAACTAAACAACCTGCCAGAGGAGGAACTCATAGCTCCTTCTTTAAACATTTTCAAACAGAAAGCGAGGGCCACACCTATAGGCGAATTGCCTTCAACAACAAATCATCCAATCAATCAATCAATCAATTAATCAATCAATCAATTAAACAATCAATCAACCAATCAAACCAACCATGTAGTAAATTAACCGTGAAGTGTTATTCGCAATGTCCGCCGTGGAACTATTGATATGAAAATGAATAGGGGGATGCCAGTTTTTTGCTACAAATTATATTAAAAATGTTATGCCAGAAAAGAACTTTGACAGAATATATCACATGATGCTTAATCAGACAGGATTGAGCACGAAAGTAGTTACCAATTGGGCATGGTCAGAAAGGAGTACAGGCCTTAAATGAACCAAGGTACTCGTCTATGAAATTGAGCAGTTAATCAAGGAGTCAACTTGAAAAGCGTAAACTTACCCTGGCTTCTGTGTTGTCACATAGTTGGCCAACTGATCATGGTTTTGTATAACATCAGTAATATTCTTTGTTTGTAAAAGGGACTTGTCGTGTGAATCCAATAAAAAGTTCTCCAGTTAGACACACTTGCGCCCCCTAATGCTAAATTGTCGAGTTATCTTTTGTGTTGGATGTGCATGTTGGCATTTTCTATAAACCTGTTTCTAACCTTAATATCTATAAATCTGGCTTGAAAGTGCTCATAAAGGAAACTTAAGGTACCTCGAGAGTGCAAATGAAGAAAACCAAAAGTAATTTGAGAAACAAAATGAAGGAAACCAAAAAAACTATCAAGATTTCAAGTTTGAAAGCGCAAAACAAGAAAAACAAAAATAGCTCGAGAGTTTAAACGATGAACACTCAAAGTGACTGAAGAGTGCAAAAGTCGAAAACCAAAAGTAGTTCAAAAGTGCATATGAAGGAAACACAGAGTCACTCGAGAGTGCAAATAAACAAAACCAAAATTAATTTAAGAGTTCTGATAAAGAGAACCAAAAGTAACTCGAGACTGCAAATGACGAACATTAAATATAACTCGAAAGTGCAAACAAAGCAAAGCATAAGTAGCTGGAGTGTGCAAATGAAGAAAACCGGAAGGAACTCGAGGGTTTAAATGAACAAAAACAAAAATATTTCGAGTGTGCAAATGATGAACACCAAAAGTAAATTGTGAGTGTCAGTAAAGCACAGTGCAAGCAGTTTGAGAATGTAAATGAAACCTGCATTGTCTGTGACCTGAAAGAGTTAATTGAAGAACAGCAAACTTACTTCAGGGTGTAAATAAAGAGCAGTGCAAACGACTGAAAAGTGTAAAGGAAAATGCAGTGCATCATTTAAAAGAACGTATCTGCTTCAAGATTCATTTTATTGTCTTCAAATGTACAGTTATCTTGGAACATATTTTCATTACGGGTGAGACAGGACCGTTGGAAGCAGAGCTCTTTAAATATGTCTGAAACAACAAAAACAAGATTTATCCTGACATTAAATGATATGAAAGGACAGGACAGGAACCAGTTTATTTTAACCTAATAACTAACAACTGGCTTTGAAAATACTACAAATGAATAATAATGGTAATAATGTTTGTTTGTATGTCCTTGTGATCATTGTACGGTGCTTGGCATTCGATTTGCAGGTCTTCAGTGGCCATTTGCACCCTCTGCTTTGTGTCAGGCGGAAATGACCACTGTCGGGTCGCAAATGAAACCAATGCAAAACAAACGTTATTGTTATATTCATATATATATGGGTGCGCCAATCCACACAATTTCTCCTGTGGCTCGGTAAGTGGGCCACACCTCAGCAAATGGCACCTTGCCAGGCCCAGATCTCACAGACAGATGAAAGAGAGTTTATTGTCACAAGACCACTGCAGAATGACATCATACTTGACCCCACAAAGCAAAAAGTGCCTCACTTTTTCTGCATGACTTTCCTTTACCTTTAAAGGTATTTGTCAAAATAAAACCTCGTTACCTTTTCCGGATGCAATGGTATTGAGGCAATAAAATTCTTTATACCGTAATTATATGTCTTGCCCTGAGTTTATAGTTATTCATAATCTCTCGTTTTTTTAAATTCTGAATTAACCCCCAAAATAGAATCTATCAAACATTACGGTCCTGAATTGACCTAAACTTGGATTAAACTTCTTGGAATAGAAACAGTCTTAGAATGAATTAACCCCCAAAACAGAATATATCTCAAGCATTACTGTCCCGAAATGACCTAAATTTGGATTAATTTTTTTGGAATAAAAACAATCTTAGAATGGATCTCCTGTTGAAAATACTGGGGATATTTGTTTCTCGGGCGAAAAGTCACAATAATACAGTTACAGGTCTTTTTTTTTTATTTCAATGAGTGGACACCCTAACCTTCCTTTTTTAACAGCCTGAACACAGACGACAGGTCCTTCTGCATCGAGAGGCGACGTAGCGAAACATGCGAGAACGCCGACTACAGTAACCTTTGCGAGCCCAAATTAAACATGACCTGTTCGTGTCTCTGCAGGAACCTAAAAATGAAAATAAACGGAAATTACTGTCATACCTTGTGTTCAGGCAGGTAGATGATTACGCAGAAAACATTTCTTAGCGTTTTTGTCCTTTAAAATCATTCATTTGGTCTTTAAGATAGGCGAGGTGGAGATTGGTTAAAACAAGGGTAAGTTGTTACTAAGGAAAGGTCGACACAAAACGTTCCATGCCTTCAGGATATCCAATTTTCTGGACTCATCCGATTATGAATTTAAATTTAAAAGACAGAATACTGATACCAATGCCATATAATTACATAAATCGCCAAAGCACACAGGTACACGCTGCATCCATTCCACCAAAACGTTTTCCAGCTATACACAATCACCAATCACAGTTTCAATAACAGATAAATCAGACAGAGGCCTGTAGAATTCAGTACACGATGGGGGCAGGGATACTTGATGAATTGACAATTTTGTATAAGGAGATAGAAAAACTCTCAGTGTGATGTTCATTGTACACAGAAGAGATTTTAATATCCCCACATTTTCTGCAGGTAGGCCGACAAAACTGAGATCCAAAATATCAGTGTCATGTGGCTTTTCAATCCGACACCCGATACTGAAGAAAAGGCTCGACATGACCAATAGTATTCGATATGAAAATCAGCACATTGGCAGGGACGTAGGCATAATTTGTATTGGGGGGTTCGAATGATATAAAGAATGGACCTGCAAACGGACGAGCGCTGAGAAGCCTCACTAGCGGGGTCTGGTGGCATGTTCTCCGGGAAATCCCTGAGATTTGAAATGCAAATTGGTGCATGCTAAATTAAGCTTCTCAGTGCTAAATCCATGCACCAAGTATGGGGAAAAAATCTTTGTTAACTAGGAAATATGGAAACTATAAAGCCAAAGATTGGAATAGTTGAGCTTCATTACTTTTAACCACACATACTTGTATCAATTTAGAAACGTAAATCTCTGAAGCATTACTTATTATGATCTCTTAATCGAATCATCAGAGGTTGAAAATTAAAAGACCACTTGCTGCAGCAGTTTATTTTGTGCTGTCTGGTCCATTTGCACCATGCTTTACTACGAGATTGAAGATGGAAGAGGAAAGTCCATTTTGAATGTATAAGCATGGGATACTTTGTACAATAATACTGAACACAATCGAATTTTTTTTATATTTCTTTTCGTCAAAATATAAAATCTACCTGTTTTTTGAGAAGTTGAAGATGCAAGCCTTCACCTTCTATTTCAGCATATTTCTCTTAACACTATAGCATGAAGATAAAAAAGTAATTTTGTCGCACAACAAACGATTTTCGCCTAAGCAGTTCATGTCATTATTCATTCACGCACTCCTATTGTGAAACAGTATACAATACATTGAAACTTGCACGATAAGTGTGATCTTGCGTGACTGTAAAACTTATCTCAAGTAGATAAATTTTAAATATATGATAGGAATAAACTGACAACAAACTGATGACATTTCTTGTTATGGAGGTGCAAAGCGAATCAAAATACCTTTCTGCGAGAAATTCTGCCGTGTGGGGCATTAGTGAAAATGGTAACACAGTAAAATTAAGCAATTTACATGGTACAAGTCATTATTGTCTTGCACCCATGGAACTATAGTGAACAAAATGGATGATGATTATAACAGACAATGAAAACTTGACTGTATGGACACATCCTCCTCCTCCTCCTCCTCCCCTCTCCTCCTCCTCCTCCTCCTCCTCCTCATGATCATCATCAATATCATCTTCATGTTAAACAAGTGAAATCTCATTGCAATACACAAGAGCCAAACGTCAAGCCATACACTATGCGCTATGTTCTTCAAAACTGTTAAATACAATATCTGGAAGAAATAATTTTTTATTGTTACAAGTTATGAATATCTAATATTTTCCAATGTCAGCTTTGTCCTTTAAATGAACAAATTGGGTCATTGAACAGGATAGCAAATTACTAGTTCTTTTCATGTACATTATATAGGTAATCCTTTCATTCAATTTTTGTTTTCCCTCTTTTTGAAAATAGATATTTCTTTCCCAGTAAAATCCTAGACTAGATATTTCAGGTCTTTACAGTTCTATAGTGATTAGGAATTTTAACTGCAGTCTTTGAATTGTTGAAAACCAAACGGTGTTGTATTCATTTCCTCCATTTGTCAAATAACAAATTTTGCCCCTCTTGAAAATAAATTTGGATATGATTATCGCTCAGTCATGTTGTGAACTATACATGTAGCAAATTAATTCTATGTGTGAACACTTGGGGGCAAGGAAAAAAATATTCTCAAACTGAACTTTCACACTCTTCTGTTGGATGTCGATCTAAAACAATTTTCCAAATCTGTACCTTCTTAACTTTGTACCCAGATGCTAAACTTGTATGTTCTACAGATACATAATTGTATTTGTGTCTTTTTGCCCAAAACCACTTCCTAGTAGTCAATATCCTATTCCGCATTTCAAACTCTTTACTCTCCAGAAGCTTACCTGTCCCTGTCTAACCTGTATACATATGGAATTACTATTGTCTATATTGCACACGTTCCTCTATAAAATTTTGACATGGGCTGTATCAGCCCAAATAAATTAAAGGGTCTTCAGCGGGTAACTAGTCAACATGTTTCGGAGCCTTTTATTAGTAATAAGACTAAGAGTTGAAGTAGCCTCTGAAAGCCGCTTTTCCATCATAACATTTTGCTGATCAACATAATTGGAAGTGTACTTTGCGCACTGATGCTAATTTTATAAAGTCGCAACATAAGGTCTAGCCAGCAACAAAATTTTGGATAATTTTATAAAAATGGACTTCTGGGGACAGCTGTTCGTCCCCCAACATTTACTTTGAGATGGTTTACGCATTTCTCTGAGCATCCCAATATACCTTTGGTTAAATGCAATCTTGTTTCAGTCAGCTGCAGCCATGGACCAAATTGTTTTTGTCTGATTCATGTCTGCAGCAGTATGTGTGCAACTTACAAATACACAGACGGCATGTTCTCCTGCATTGAATGGCCATCTGTCGGAAGAAGCGACTTCTCCTGTTGCAGAAACCCTTCCGCGCCCATGCATGGCATGCCCTGTTTGTGTCTGCACATCGACCGCGACCTGGACGTGGGCGTCGATTTGGGCGTCGATTTGGGCGTCTATTTGGGCGTCGTTTTGGGCGGCGACCTGCAAAGAGACGAAAGAGCACATGCCTAAGGGAAGCCATTAACAATAACAAAAAAGTCTTTTAGTCCTAGCCCAGCCCATTTTTGCCCCCACGAAATTAACGCCAAAGTAAATATGACAGCATACTTAATTTGTAATGAAATCCATTAAGAAAAAAATATTGGGACGTAAACTTTACACTAATCAGAACCATGGAAGACAAGTTATGATCAAATGAAATACATTCTTCTTACATTTTTGCCTGAACACTGGGGTCGGCCATCTTGGCCACATGTCAATCCCATAATGCAACAGTGGCAACATAGTGTCCTCACAAAAAAATTACCAAGATTTCAATTTACTGTTAAAATTTAAATCTTTAAATGCTTTGTTGATTGTATGGAGCCGTAGATGTTTACTGTTAAAATGTGCTATGTTACTTTAAATAAAGTTTACAGAGGTTTAATTTAACAATTGTAAAACCAGCATTAATAGATTGCTATGCCATCACTGCTGCTATTTGGTCGCACCTGTTCACAATATGTGTAACACTTAAAACTGGCATAACTTGTGTTCTGTGGGTTTGATCTAGGGAATCTATACATTAAAATACTCCCATTTTTCACAAATTTCCCGTGATAACTTGTTCTGATGTGAATATAATTTGTTTTTAAAGTCAACATTGACCTTGTGACACAAGAGATATGCCAAATTTGATGCTATACTATTCTTTATTATTATTATGGATAAATGAGACTCACATCCATGAATGGATATGGGACTGATGATGTTGTAGAAATGTTACATAAGATATTTCACTGTACTAAAATAAATTCTCTGTGTTCATCAATTTGCTTATAATAGGTGTAAATTTTGACATGAGCATCTGATATATAAAATCTGTAGAGGTGAAATCAACATGCTGTCGTTTGCCTGTGAAATCACTCGTAACGTGAATGTCGCATCATGAGAATAATATTCGGCATAGGCAATACGCATATAGGCTCAAAACCCATTGCTACTTAGTGTCTTCACAAACGGTCTTTTATACATGCGCCACCGAGTTTGTTGGGAATATTGAGACTGGCGGTTAAATGTACAACCTGTACCTCATAGCGGAAAGCTCTCTCTCTCTCTCTCTCTCTCTCTCTCTCTCTCTCTCCTTCTCTCTCTCTCTCTCCTCTCTCTCTCTTCTCTCTCTCTCTCTCTCTCCTCTCTTCTCTCTCTCATCTCCTCTCTCTCTCTCTTCGTCTCTCTCTCTCTCTCTCTCTCTTCTCTCTCTCTCTCTCTCTCTCTCAACGTTAAAAAGAACACTGAATTACCTCCACTCCCAGTAGTGCCTCTGCATTTATACAGTCTCTGCACAGCCAAAGCGTCGTACCGTGACAGTCCACCCCTTTGTCCTATCACGGAAAACTGATTTCTATTTTTTGGCACAATAGTTCTCAATCTCTCTTTCCACGGGCAAAAGCCTGCAATTGAATTGGTATTTGACCAATAGCTGGCATTGAAGAAGTCCTTTCCTTTGGGTTATTTCCCCCTAAAATCGCGTTCAAAATGAATGTCAGATCGTGCAATATGGATCATTGGATGAGCCGCAGGCTCATAATTCGAAGCCAAACAGACGGTCGGCTAGGAGGGGAGGCCTCAGTTCCATTTTTTGCAGTCCTTGAAAATGAAAATCATTAGTGGTGAAACCCTACGTTACACTGTAAATTCGGCTGGTCCCCGCCTCAGCTTTGTATGTTTCTCTCAGCGAGGTAAACGAGCACAGCGCCCGCGTTATGAGCGACAGATGCCCAAGCTGCCGGGCTAAATGTTAATAAGATCCGCTGCCTGCAGGAAAGGGGCCATAAACGACGTCCTGAATAATACCATGATGGGATAGTCCAGCATTGGCATTATTTAGGAGTATGATAATTTCTGCCCATCAGATGGCCCTACCTGAAATTTACAACTACGAACCAAGGCCTTCCCCCACGGCCAATGTGTGTTTGCCCAACGAATCTGCGATCTATACCTTCGCTGCTTCAATATCATAGGCTCACATTTTTTTACCGCGATTTTGGGATAAAACAGCGAAGAGGGAAGAACTTCACTACCAAGAGGGCGTGTGCTGAACTATCTCAAATGAAGACATCAATTATTAATTTACTGTGTGTATGCAATTTGAGAGATATTCGGTCGGTACAATGCAGGTCCGTTGGAGTTAGATCGGAAGCCACCTGGTATTCACATCGGATTACGAGGGCCGACTGAAAAGTTCTAAGCCTCTCTGTGAAAGACCCGTACAAAGTCGATGGTTTTCATTTATTTCTCTACATAGTCCCCTTCCAGGTTTACACACTTTTACCAGCGATGCTGCAAGGCCTGGATGCCGGTTAAGAAGACATTTTCTTCAGCCACCCTAAAAAAGTCCTTCACAGAGGAAATGACGTCATCATCACTAGGAAAATGGCCACCGTCTAGTTCCTTTTTTATCATGGGAAACCAGTGGAAGTCTGATGGGCCTAAATCGGGTGAATAAGGTGGATGGTCAATGAATTCGAAGCCATAATCATGGACCGCTGACATGGCAACCACCGATTTGTGAACAGGAGCATTGTCTTGGTGGAAGGGTACTCCTTTAATGAGCATTCCCCGTCGCTTAGCTTTGACAGTTTCACGCAAATGTCTCAGAAGGTCAGCATAACATCTTCCATTGATAGTCTGGCCTTTTTCAAGATAGTAAATCAGCAGAATACCCTTGGATTCCCATAAGACTGAATGCCTCACCTTTCCAGCAGAAGGGACCGACTTTGCTTTTTTTTGGGGGGGGGGTGATTCCGGATGCCTTCGCCAGGAATGTGACACGTTTCTGGTCTGCTGTCAAGAGCTTTGGCACCCATCTTGCAGAAACCTTTGTGATTTCAAACTCCTTGGTGATAATGTGCTCAACCCTCTTCTCATGAGAGATGTCCACAACACTGGCAATATGTCGAGCGATCAATCGTCCATCAGCCATCACCATGTCGTGCATCCGGGCAACGCTTTCTGGAAGGGTTGCTGTTGAAAGCCTTTCTGGACGAGTGTCATCGTCAAGGCTCTCTCTGCCACGCTTGAAATCCGCAGGTCACTTGTTGACAGTGGAAAAGGAAAGGGCATCATCCCCTAAAATGGAGACTATGTCGGCATGTATCTGTGTTGGAGTTAGGCCTTTCAGTTGCGGGTGGTTGACGACTGCCCTATAACCAGTTTTGTCCATGGTGGTGATTTCAATGTTTAGGTTCACAAGATGGTCCGGTAGAAAGACACTAATGACACTACAGTTGCAGTTCTTATGTCTATGATTCATTCAATGATTGTACTTGGTGGCAAATTTTTGTTTAAATCCGATTGAGATTTCGCACTTAGGCTTAGAACTTTTCAGCCAGCTTCGTATGTACTGCCCAGAGAAGCAGTACATTCACCGTCCTGCACTGTATTTTATTTTTCTCTTTCCCAGGTCTGCACCGGGACATACAAAAAACTTAAGTATCACCAGAGGACAGCGTTCACGAAATAGAGAGATTCGTCTCTGTTCTTCATTGCTGATGGACACACTGCTGAGTAAGAGTAAAAGGGGACAGTTGGCGTGTCATGTAACTCGGTACATATATGTAGAAGTGCTTTCTGTCGCATACATAGGAATGTATAGCAAATAACCTAAATGAAGTCTCCAATTGTCTAGCATCTAAAGATTTCTTGTCCACACTCTACTTGGCTCTTTAAAGTGGTGTCGCTTAACCTGAATATCGTTAAACTATGACCATTTCACCTCTCCCTTATTATAGCAGCTCTGCATCTGTTACTTTACGTTTTATACTGCCGTAAAGAAATCTGATTAGGAAATACCTAATTTAATGAGTTTTATATGTGATGGGTCCTTAAATTTTAAAATGTGTAAAATAAATCAATTTAATCGTTTCGTGGTAAATGTTCCTATTCTTAATTATAGAGCAAATGCACCAAAGTGCCTTTTTCGTAGTATTGTCATGCCCTTACGTGGCGACTGATTATTCGATACGACTTGAAGCATTCCTGAATAGGCCACCCGCTTCAAACTTATGATCAGTTATCTGGAGTTAGCGATCTCACACCAGATTTTGCAATTCCACACTGTGTACTCAGTCCCTTCCGCAAATTCCGGGTTTTTAGTTTTTAGTTGATTTATGTTGTTTTTGTTTGCTTTTTTCAGCTTTTGTTGTTTTTTGGGGATATCTTTTTGTTTTGTTTTGTTTTCTTTTGTTTGTTTGTTTGCATGGGGAGAGTTTATGTTTTGTTTTATACTTGGGACATGCCGAACAAACTTGAAGCAAGTGTACACCTTGCAGTCCATGCTCTGAATATAACAGCATTACCCGGGCTGCCAATATGTCATCAGGGAACGCCCCAAAAATTCAAGTTGAGAGTAATTTCTTTTACTCCATGCTACAATTTGCAGCCGTAAAGCCCGTGACCACGCTTGCTGTAAACTAAAAATAAATTCTTGATGATTTTATCCATGTTTAACTTACCAGCCGTACAAGTGACAGTCGCCGAGGAAAGAATTAATCATTTTAATTTAACACGTGTGTTACTAATATTTCACAAAATATGTTAGTGTGGTTGCTTGCTTTAGCACATAGTACTGAGATTGGCGTGGGTGGATTGGTATGTGAAATGTTTTTAAAAGTGTTCAGGAAATCTCGTGGTGACGTCAATTCAAAGAAAACATCTTTCCCTATCTATGGGGTCTTGTCTCGTTATATTTACTCAAGCTTGTGTGGCAGTGCCAATCTATCTGTCTTTGAAACGTGACGTATACCTTAAAACTTTGTTGTTGTTGTTGTTGTTGTTGTTGTTGTTGTTGTTGTTGTTGTTGTTGTTTTTTTTTTTTCCTCGGGGTTTGTTTCTTTGGTTTTCTTTGGCAGGGGAGGGAGAGGAAGAAATAGCAAGCACAATCACAACAGCTATGAAACCAAGCGTATTCCGTGGTTGGTATCCGTATTCCGGCGTTTATTCAGGCACACCTTTGGCTGTATATGGTATACATGCAAGGCAACAAGAAGAAGTTACATCAAGTTTTGCTACAGTTAAATTTGTCATCTTTTGACATAGGCCATGTTTTACATTGAATGACAACACTGAAACTGCGTCAATATTTCTGTACAAAATATTATATAAAGAAGATTCATTCTGGACATAACGTTTTCACAATGGCGTGCAGAATCTGTCTTAAAAAGTAACCTTAAATGACATATATATTTGTTTCGGCCACGGAAACCGCGTTGTGTATACAATTTAGTGCATATATATATATATATATATATATATATATATATATATATATATATATATATATATATATATATATATATATATATATATATATATATATATATAAGCAACCCCAACCCATTGCCCAAAAAATAGCTTGCCATTTACCGTGATGCCGTAGTGCATGATGGATCCCATGTCGTACGGAATGCCCAGTGTAACCGCTCCTCTGGCATTATACTTCTGAAAATTGTGCCGCTGGCCTTGCAGGATATTGCCCCAATATATAGTCACGTATCTGTCCCTGTCGGGCCGAGCTTGCTCGTGAAGGAAACCAAGAGAGTGCAGTATCTCATGCACAACAATGCCCATCTGTATGAAATGCAATGAACTTTATTTGCTACATCAACAACAATATTCACATTTGCAAAAATACACACATTACACACGGATACATGCACTAATACAGCATAACCGAATGGACCTACAACACATTACAATGTCCTCTAGAGAGAGAGAAAAAAATAAGCTTATAAATTAATCAATCTAACGCTCCGTCCATCTAATCTTCTGATATAACAATATATAACTGATTTAGAATGGTCCTCTCTTTTTATGACTTCAGAGAAGAAATTTACTAATAATTTTATTTTATCGTGATCAATAAAGTCCATGATGAAATTGAATTTATTTGAATCGCTTAAAGTTGAAAATGCTGGGAAAATGTCGGACAAGTTTTTAAATAATGTTTCTCTCTCAAAGTTAAATTTAGAACAGTAAAGCATCACATGCGTTTCGTCTTCTAAAATACTACAATCTTCACAAATTCTGTCAGCAAAGATGTTTTCTGAGGTCTTTTGTGTCTTCCTTTTTCAATTTTTAAATTATGTGCACTTACCCTGAATTGCGTAATATTGTTTTTCACAGTTCCATCTTTTGTATGAAGTAAATAATTCTCCATTTTGAAATGAGTTTTGAATTTGATATATATTTGCAGCTTTTTATCGGAGTCTGAGTTCATTTGCATATCCTTTTCCCATTGTTGCCTAAAATATTCTCTATTGCTTTTCTTGAATTTTAACGTTGTGAAAGTCGTTTGTTAATAGTCCGAGATTTACCCATCTTGTTTGATAACCAAGAGCACATAATGTGTCCCGATTACTCGTTAACCAATTAAATTTGTCAGTGTGTATATTTTCAGTGTTACAAAGAAAAGTATCATAAATTAGGAAATCTGGTTTCATATGAATTATTCTTAACCAATTTTCATACATTGGACTAATATTTTGAACACCATTGGATATCCTCCCAATTTATTAAATACTACAACATTTCATGACTTTTTATATACCCCAAGACAGAAACGTAAGAAGCTTAAGTGGACCTTCTCCAATGGATATTTTAGATACTCGTTAGTCTTGTTGCTTCCAAGACATTTACTAGGTGATATCATACAGGGTGCCCACATTTCACATGCATACAGAAGGATTGGAGATATCAAAGTATGAGATGAACGTGATAGTATATTAATACTTATATTTGTCTTTAGGTAGCGGAGGGGATTGAGCTATAACGGCAAAATCGTGACCCGACAGAAAATGAGTTTTTTCCATTTCCGTTAAGTTTGGCACTTTAACTTTCTTGTGTATGTGGTGAAAAAGGGAAAAAACATGACCATGACGTTATTTAAAGGGATATTGTCTGATAATCCACCTTTTAGTTTCAGTTGTGTCGAAGCCCCAATATACATATCTCTGATAACATCGTAACACTTTCCACTGATATAATATTTTAAAAGTTTGTATAATAAATCATCATGCCAGACCAAATCATAAACTTGCCTAAAATCTATAAAACACGCATATTAAATTTTTTTCCCTTCTTGCACAATTTTATATATTTATCAGTTAGAGTCCTTAAACCTAAAATGATCCTAAAATTACTGTCTTGAATGTAGATATTTCTGTAATCTATTATTAATTACACTACAAAACAATTTGGAAATACAGCTGCCTGAAAAAATACCTCTGTATTGGTTCGGGTATGTATCACGGTTTTGATACGCAGTGAATGGATATGTAAGTACCTTTGAATTTATGTACACACTCTTAGGAAAGTGAAGAATTTATATAGAACAGTCGACAGAGATGCAGATATTAATTTAAAATAGCATTAGTACTTTCCTTGGAATTGTTTAGTGTTAAGTAATTGCCAATGCTTTTTAGAATGGCAGAAAAAGGCCACATTAACACACGAGAATGAAAGGGGGAAAAAAGACAAATAATGAACCTGAGGAGCAACATCCTCTGCAACAAGGACTCAATTAAGAATAAACGTCGTTTCTATTTCGTTCATCAGCGTGTGTTTGCTCATTCTGACAGGATTTTTTTCACGACGTCGCCTTAGTCAGAAAGCACAAACAAGCGTCGAGTATAAGAGTGGCTATCCTTCGGTTGCCCTTGGAAACAACAATGCATCACTTGCGCGAGGGGCTATTACAGTCATCGCAAGTTGAACTCCCACTTGTGTCCGTATTGTTTCAGTGCTAACAAAATGTTACATCAGATATTTCATTGTACTAAAATCGATTCTTTGTGTTCATCTATTTGCATATAATTGTTCTAAATTTTAGCATGAGCATTTAATACATTAAATCTTTACAGGTTAAATCAACATGCTGTCGTTTGCTCGCGAAATCACTTGCAACATGAATGTCGCATGATGGGAATCATAGCCGGCATATGCAGTACGTATATGCAGCTAAAAAACCGTTGCTGCTTAGTGTCTTCACAAACGGTCTTTTACACATGGCCCGCTATATTTGTTGCAAAGATTGAGACTGGCGGTTACTTGTACCCTGTGTATATACTCTCTGTCTGTCTGTCTATCTTTCTGTCTCTCTCTCTCTCTCTCTCTCTCTCTCTCTCTCTCTCTCTGTGCGTCTCTCTCGCTCCCGCTCTCTCTTTCTCTGTCTGCGTCTCTCTTTCCCCCCTCTCTCTCTGCGTCTTTCTTTTTCTCTCCCTCTCTCTCTCTCTCTCTCTCTCTCTCTCTCTCTCTCTCTCTCTCTCTCTCTCTATCTCTCTCTCTAGCAGGAGTATATCAGAATACTTAGTCCTTTAATGAGTAGTTCCAAATTGTTCCATGTCAACAAATTTTTCTCGTTGCGGTTTGGACGCATTAAATTCAGCGTGCACTTTGGAAATCTGTTGACTTCATCCACAAGCTAGCGTTAAGACCGAGAGTTATAAAGCTGGTTCCAGGCAAAGGGAGCTTGATATGCTTACCTGGTTACACCCAGGCCCCAGGGTTATAATGTGTAAACCCAAACGGTTTATTGACATGCCCAAATTGGAACTGCAACTGTTCAAAAGTATAGAATGAAGATGACATACATACGTAACGGTTACACATGGGCTTAGTTCAAAAAACAAATGCATCATCGTCATCGTCACCGTCACCGTCAGCATACTTATCATTTACGTGGCAAAGAGCCATACTTTTAAGCAGTTTATGACGTTATTTACCCTAGAATTTAGACAGTGATGACATCAATGCTACTCCTATTGGATAGTTACCTTTAGGAATGAAAAGATTGGACAAGCACTTCGTTTCTCCGATAATCAAATAATCATATTTAATATTTTATTCAATGAATGACGGGAAGGCAACAGAATAAAAATTTGAAGAGCAACAAATTTTAGACTAAGTATACACAAGGATCTAGTACTGTAAATTCAACTAGTTCTGTTGTATTTTCATTTTCGCTTATTTCCCTGACGGCACGAATCCGTCAAAATAAAAATACAATGACATGCCCTTGACACAAATAGGTACTACGCCCAAAGCACTGAAATTAAAACTTAAGTTGAATTCGTGAAATGCAAAAATCATTGATAATAAATACACGAAGAAAAAATCAACCTGGAGCAATTGCTCACCCTTTTCCATAGACAAACCGAACGCGATATCCTTTCCTCCGCTGCCTGAACCTGATGCAGGTTTGTGTTTCGATGTGTCGCATGGCAGCATAGATGGGTCTCTGGAATGCTGGGCTGTTTCTGAAACCTGTTATCAATCTGATAAAACTTTAAATCGGATATATATTTTTTCTCACGAAGGGCGATTTGATTTACTGGCGTGGGTTCCTACTTTGTTAGATGATCTGAGGACCCTCGACCATAAGTGCTGTATGTCGGAATTTAATTGCAAAACTGCTCTTATTTTTCTTTTGGTGTGGCTAATGAAGAAATAACGCAAAAAGTGGCCATGTCCAGAGTCCGGGCCAATCGTAAATATTGGAAAGGGTTGCCAAGAAGATGCCAAAAGTTTTGCAACTGCAAGATTGTAAAGTATGAATTATTCGTTAACAAGGATGTAGCTGCAAGAGGCGTAAAACACGCCCCTTTATTTGCAGAAGATTCTGTGCAGGCAGTGGTTGTGGTTCAAATCAAATATACCATTGATTGCATTTCTTCAGTCCACCGGTAATTGGCCAATCCCTCTTATGGCGACCCACTTCACATGCCCATATACCGTAAATTCTCTGATTGAAGCCGCGGTTTGTATTAGAATACATTTTTAAAAAAATCCAAATTGAAGACGACGAAGTTAGGGTGCGTCTTTTAATAGAGAGTTTTCCCTGCACTATGATCTGATGAGCTATTATGGTAGCTTCAGTAGTAGACATACCGAGAACACATAATGTCATAAGGTGAAGTAAATGATAGAAGGATTGAATTTTTGACATAAGTACTTTTTATTGATAAGAATAACACCGACAGGAAAAAGGGTGATGAAAAGGTTTTGTAATATTGATAAAAGGACGTAAAAAAACGTGACAATAAAGGAGAAGAAAAACGTAAAATGGCCATACAGTGCAAAAATTACGCAAGCCTCACGCATGAAACTCAGGCGGGAAATTTTCACTTTGATTAGGGTACTTTTTCTTAGCAGCCTAAAGGAGGGGTGTGTCTTCTATAGGGGTTTTCTGCTGAACAAAATGACGGAGATTACAAACTTGTAGATTTCCAAAAGTCAGTGTGCGTCTTCTAATAATGACGCGTCTTTCAATAGAGAATTTACGGTGTTGAAAGATGAAATGTTTTGTTTGTGACTATTTTGATCCTAAAACGTAACTAATTGGACGTCACAGTGCTATCAGATTCAATACATTGAAGAAATTTTAATTTTATTTCACAGTATTCTGGTGATTCACAGGCAAAATGTGTCAAAATAATTATTGAAAACCGGAGAAGGAAAGTCCTTCTCACTTACTTCCTATTGATAATGGCTCGTAGAACACAATTCGGCCGGGCCAAAGTTTTGCAAGCCGGTAGTATTTTCGTTTCTGCTTCGATCCGGGCTTAATCCCCATCTTCTGTTCTTTGATCCGTTCATCAATCTCATTCTGCTGTTCTGTAGACAGCTGGATGTCCCCTTCGAATAAGCCTATGTTATTTTTATTTTTTTCATCTTGTGATAAACGTGGAGTCTTGTAACAAAATGGAAATTAAAGTTTGCAAAAATGTAGGTAACTGCATAAAAAAGACAGTCGTGATATACACATACATGTACAAAATAAACAACTTGAGGGTATGTGTTACTTGCGTGGTGGATACAGGCACGCCTCTTCAAGTGGGCGCATCTGGGCTCACATTCATCCATATACGGATGCAAATATCGCAACCAGGCTCTTCATGGAATATTAACAATTTAATCATGGAAAGGTTTGTATTCCTTTCTGCCTTCTCCTTTAAGGTTTAAAATTTCACCCCAGTCTTCGTAGTCCAATCCAATGGGGACGGACCCGTGTCCTGTGCATATACGTATCATGAGTCCTCCATGAGAGACACATTGTTTAAGATGCACCATTGTGAAACAAACCTATTTTACAGAAAAGGGTTTGGCCACCACACGAACACGTATAATGTAAAAAACACAAATCAAATTTGATTATGTTGTCCTCATCATTAATCTGAAAGGATAACTCTACTCGACAAAACCGTGTTATTACCAAAAATATAAATAAGATATATTAATAACTACATAAATTAAACAATTTAATTAATCAGTTAAAAACACAATATGAAATAAGATACAAATCATTCTAGAAAATGGCTGTAATCTTAGTTCGCATCAATCTCTGCCTTCACGTGTAAAGATTCTAACAGGTAATGTGTTTTAATAGCCCATGAATGCGAATAATTTAATTTTGAAGAAAATATTTATTTTAGCTAACTGGATTGGAGAACAAGTGACAAGACGTATTGTATTCCGTGTATAGACCGGTAGTTACTAATAACATTCATATTTATCATGCATATCTTACGGGTATTTTATCTTTTTGTCTCCTTGTGCCTCTTTTGTGCAGCTCATTCTCAAGATCCTGCCGCCCAGGGATGTCTTTAACTGTTTTCGTCCGTGAAGTGTCCGTTAGCTGACCGACAAGGCCGAACAAGATAACGCCCCACACAAACTTCATGTCTGAAATCCATATATACGCCATGCAAATAGAAACGCTTCGTTCACTTGATGGTAACCTACCATTTTTTTCCGCACACGATATGGCTTCAAGCAGTGTGAAACTTTTTGTTTGCGTCTATAAATGGAACGGTAAACACATCTTTCCCGAGAGTAAGGCAAGTAGACTTAGAGTGGTTACACTGAAGGTGGTTTTAAAAGAATCATCAGAATTCTTGACAAAAATTTTTAAAAACATTAGAATTTAGTGAACAAAAGGACTGAATATATACAGGGTAAAACTTACACTGGATGGAAATTATGACAACAGCCATACTAACCTGGGTTAATCCTCCACATGTACATATCACTTCAATACTAACAATGATGCAGTGTGTTTTATATCCAACCCGCCCACACCGGAAATGCCGTAACTGCTGTGTCACCATTTTGTTTAGATACTACACTGAACTTGCATGGGCTCTTTATGTCTAAAAGTTAATGTATTTTCATGTTGTCAGTATGACCATTTGACTATAGGGTCAAGCTCATAGAATATGTTTCACATGCACTTTTGTTTTGATTAAAAAAATGACACTGGTATGCATCGTATGGATCATCTTCAGTTAGCTGTCACTATTCCCACACACTTTTGTATTTTCTACATCAGAAAACTCCAACTGAATCGCAAGAACTTCTCGTGTACAATATAACATTTTTACACCTCTGGATCAGAAAGTAGTCGATATTGCCCGTGGTTTATAAATTGAGTTTGTTCCGGTATAGAGCCATTCGATATAAGGAAATCTAACCAATTAAAAAATGTTCATAATTGATCATACACGTTACGTCCACTGCAAAAAAATATGGAGTGCAAAGACGTATTATTATTCATTAATAGGGCGTTACCTACACATTAACACCATAACAAAGGGCAGAAATGGCGAGGTTGACTAAATATAGGCCTGTATTTACAATGTAACATGCATTAAATGATATTTGGCTTGGAAAATACTACAAATGAATAATAATAGTAATAATGTTTGTTTTGTGTCATTGGGATTATTGTACGGCCCTTGATATCCTTTTTGCGGCCATACAGTGATCATTTGCACCCTCCCCTCCGCGTCGGGCGCAAATGACCACTGTCGGGCAGCTATCGGATACCGCGGGCCGCAAATGATCCTAATGCTCGCAAAACAAACATTATTGTAATATTGACCTGCCTACGTGACCGCTTCAATGGACATCATATCTGGATTGGTGGGCGGGGGAAGGGTGGGTGGCAGCGAGCGGGTGGTAAAGTGCAAGTGCTGAGAAAAGTAAACTGATCAACTGTGATGAATTCATAATGCTATCTGAAATCAAACCCTTTAAATGAGCCTCACAAATTATAATTATACCCATAGCATTAATTATAATTCTGTAATGGTTAGTCGAAATGTCGTTATATCGTGGGAAAGCCTTCATTTATGCCCAGAGCTGACAGATCCAGATGCTATTCAACCTATCGTTATTTTAGTGTTAGTAGTTTGCTCTTTGAATGCTAGTTACGTAAACATAGATTCACTTAATTTCGCTGTATCTTTATCTTCGATTAAGAATGTATTTCAACTTTCAGTAAAGTCTGAAAATCATGAAAATGTATACACGAGAATATAAGCACATTAGTAGGGCCAGGTGCATGGCCTGAGGAATCCTCCCGCCTTATGGTTCACAGGTTGTGGTCACTTATTTTCAAGATTGCCATTGCATGGTGGCCGCTATGTATTGCTTGATTTGTGACCACAGAGGTGCCAACTGTCCCTTATCGTCAAGGGCAATCCCTGAAATTGGCAGAAAATTTGACCAATTTACGGTGTGCGTTCCTCATTAAAATTGAGTATTGAGTCTTAGATCAGGGACCTGATCATATATGTGAGTCTACCTGCATCAAAGCATGGCCCTACAAACCCATGATCAAAGGATCACCGAAAATGTATTTGTTTTGTGACCCTGGAACGGCCAGGTTTCAAACGAGCAACCTTCGGCACCAACACACTTAGGCGTCAGCCATGTCTATCAACATTTTCACATAAGTAAATACAGTACGCGGGGGGGGGGGAGGGTCAAGATCAATGTACATTTTTAGCCAATTTGAAAATCTGGATCAATATTTAGCCATAAATCAACATTTTTAGAGAACTTTTGGGGTGGTGGGAGAGGGAGGTACAAGAAAGTGTACTCTGTGCACGCTTTTGAAAATGTTGATGATTTTGGCTAACCCCTTAGCCAAAAACGGGAAACGCGCATATAAACTGTGGTGTCTGGTATAGACCCTTAG
Organism: Hermodice carunculata; assembly: GCA_964020975.1. Lineage (NCBI taxonomy): Eukaryota > Metazoa > Annelida > Polychaeta > Eunicida > Amphinomidae > Hermodice > Hermodice carunculata. Next base: position 54,822,618 of record OZ026621.1, read on the forward strand.
AAGTGGTGGATTTAGAAAATATATCTTTCGTAATCAACTCTACAACTGCCATGCACCCGCCAAAGGCACCATTGACCAATGGCTTTATCAGGTGCCTAGAATTTTGTTAGGTTATAGTTTTTTTCGAGATGTGGGTCGACGAAGTCGTTTATTAGTCATCTCAATGTAATATAGAGCTATCCGGATTGAATCAATACGTTTGAAGAAAAAAATCCAATATAATTATGATAATTATGAAAATCACGGTAATAAAGATAATAATGATAATAATAATAATAATAATAATAATAATAATAAGAAGAAGAAGAAGAAGAAGAAGAAGAAGAAGAAGAAGAAGAAGAAGAAGAAGAAGAAGAAGAAGAAGAATGAATACTCGGTCTGAGTACACCACGGATGCTGATTTTAGGTTTGGTATTTCGAACATTCTACGTAGAATACAAGAGAACTTGTACCTGCATACACTTGACGCAGCAGTTGCTGCCATTCACATTATTTTGAACGCACTAGGCACAGCATGCATTTACACGATTCCCTCCACAGGTTGTCTAAAACTTAGAAAAACGGGGGATTACCCACCCGCCCCACCGACTCTCCCACCTCATCGCCATGAAAAATAAATGGGATAAGGATACTTTCAGTTGTGGAGGTGATATGTGAAACAGGACGTACATGCTAAAACAGATGGATCGAATCACCAGGTGAATGATTGGGGTTAATTGTAGGCAACCGCTATCAATGGCTGCCCACGTTTAAATGTCAGCATAATTACCTTATTTGACATAATGATATATAAACATTCTGTTCATCATTGTTATCTTTTGTAGGCAACCTGATGACAAACTCTAGCTGCATCCAATATATAGCAAACATCAGCCATTTTCTGTTATTTCAAAGTATTTTATATACATTTTCCTCGTCAGGTTACATGCTACAAATTTTGACACACACACAAAAAAAAACATCAGTAACTAACATAACATTCCTAACAAGCAATCTGTAAAAAACATTTTGCATGCCTTCCATTTCCATTTTTGCGTTTTTTATGGTGGGTTGGTGACGTTGTTTTTTTTCTTTTGTTTTGTTTTTTTGTTTGGTTTTTGTTTGGTTTTTGTTTTTGTTTTTTTGTTTTTTTCTCTTTTTTCTCTCTTTTGCTTGTTTTTGTTTTGTTTTGTTATGTTTTTGTTTGTTTCACTTAATGTGCATAACTTTAAATGCTAAAACTTTGGTTCTTGGTTCAGTGGATGCAGCTATGTCACAAACCTATGAATTGAAATTGGAATACCACCTCTATCTGCGGTAGTTTTGGAGATATTCGAGAAAAAAAATTTGCGTATTCACCTAATTTGCATAAATTAATAGATAGGACTTCGGGTCATGGTGCATTGGATGCGACTGTGTCACAGACCAAAATTGAAGTAAGAATGACACCTCTATCTTTAATAGTTTTGGATATGTAAAACTTTAAAATTGTTCAAGTGCCCCTAATTAGCATAATTTCAAATTCTAGATTTTTTTGTTCCGTGTCCATTAGATTGACACTTGTCTCAAACCTACATGTATAAATTATGACTTTGTGTCTCTGTATAATATTTTTGAAGATATAGATCTTTTAAGTCTTCAATTGCCCCTAATTTGCATAATATAAAATATGATTATTCAGAACGAAATGCACAATTTTCACTGGTCGGCAGTCGGTCACCATTGTAAGTTTAGTGGTTTTCGGAATAATAGTGTCCAAGAAAAACTATGGACAAATTTAGGTGTAAAGAAGAAAGAAAGAAAGAAAGAAAGAAAGAAAGAAAGAAAGAAAGAATTTTCGGAAAACCAAAATGGCTGGGTTCGCACCCAGACATAATTATACTGGAGAAATGATTCTGAAAATTAAAGTTTTCCAGGTAAGCCTTATTAGCGTAAACTATGTTTTAGAACATTCATCTTGATATCCTTAGATACACATAGTGTAAACCAATGAATTGAACTGGATTGACAATTTTGTCTATAATACATGTATTTTGGAACATATTCAACGGTTTACTTTTTTAAATGTCCCCAATTCAGTTGGCTTTATAATTTCATTAAATGTGTTATAGTGCAAACTTAGGCAGAAAATATAGATTGACATTTTTATGCATAATGCATTTGAAGATATTCAATAAACACGTATACATTTATGTTCACCCACCAGTGGATTTGCAAACAGCAGAAACCCACAAAATGGTATGGATGCTATGAGTACACATAATTTCCATCTTCCAAAATCTTGAATATCGTCTAAACTGTAATAGACAGAGGTATCATTCCAACTGGTACTGGTACAGTTACGAGTGTGGTGTACATGTGTATGAAGGATATGTACAAAACTTGTAGCACATGAAAATGTGGTAATCAAAGAAATTTCACATTTTAAAACTTGAACAACATTAATAGTAATTGCTCAGACACAATTCCAGTCTTTTCTTATACAGTGAATATATTTTCCTCTTACAGGGAGAGTTGGCCAACGCGGGCAATAAGGGACTTTGGTCTGACTAGAAGTTTTCATAGCATCCAATACAAATAACGCGGTTTTATATTGGATTGTATTCATCATAGCCTTAGACTTTACTGAATAGGTATAAATAATAGAAGAAGTATATTAAAAAATCGGCTGAATTGATGAAATGTATATGCTCTCGAGTGCTTTCAGGGACAGTTTATAGACACAATTTCTTTTTCTTCCCAGGCGTGCAGCTGCATTGTTACATACTGATATAACATAACTATCCCAAGTTAGATTGTGGGCAAGAATAAGGCCCAGGCGTGTTGTGCTCTTGAACTCTGTTGACTGTTTTACCGATGAATATCAAACTTGGCTGATCGACCCTATTATTTTTTTCGATATAATCATTTCCTCGGATTGTCCGGGACGAAACCTATCTTCAATTTCTTATCCCATTCTTGAACTACCAATAAATTTTCATTTAAACTAAAAAACAATTAATTCATGATTTTCTTAATTTCCATCAAAGATGTATCGTCCGCGAATAGGTAAATTTTGCACAGAATATCGTCCACCAAATAATCTACAAATACTAAAAAACTAAATTCAAGGACATGGGTAATATCAAGGTACTGGTGATTTAAAGTATCTTCTTGATGGAGAAAAATGAACTTATATCAATGGCCGTTTGCCACATTTGGTTGAAAATTCAAGGGATAAATCAGTCTTAGCAGGCCATTTAGTATTGACCTGAATACGCATTTGACGAATAGTAAGACGGTCAAGTTCCTCAAAATAGATTTGACCAGGGTCATCTAGGGCTAAAAATCCAGGCAGACATTAAACTAAAACCTTGACTCTGTATTGATGATGATGACGATGAGTAGTTTTATTATAAAAATACCCCTTTACTATGGGTCACCGATGGAACGGAAATTGTAAAATTACGTCCATGATATTTGCAATGAATCAACATAAGATAAATATGAATCATCAATTTAGGACAGATGGCCCTTTCTTCAGCTTGTACTTTGTTGAAAACATATCTATTTATGGTATTTGGTCGCACAATGTAACAGTTACAGATTACTTGCTTATATACAGGTTAAATCATCAATATTTACATTTCATGCCCCTCCTCCAAGGTAAAAAAAGTAATAAAGTAATAAATAAGAGCTGAAAAACACAAAGTGTACGCAAAGACAAATGTGACTGTCTTAGTTAATGTTCAATATGTGTATTACAAGCATATATCGACTTTAGCAAAGAAACCATTGTTAATGTATGTATAAGTCAAATAAAATCAAACACATGTAAAATAATAAATGAGGTGAAGTTTATGTTTTGAAAAGTAAAGAGCCCGACCAGCAAGAGAAACCTGAAGTTTATATTCAAGGTGCTTAACTTTTAATGCCCTCTTCCCCAAATCCCAGGAGACACTAATTTTAGATGGCTATTATAAACGGTTGGTTGC